>JASDQU010684800.1:40644-62960 GCA_032191745.1 Picea mariana | reverse complement strand
CAAGTTAGAAATCAATATCAGGCTAAGCACTCTAGGTTAAAGGTCTACAAAAATGAAGTCTGGGATCTTGTTGATAGTTTCTTTTTGTATTTTAAT
Organism: Picea mariana; assembly: GCA_032191745.1. Lineage (NCBI taxonomy): Eukaryota > Viridiplantae > Streptophyta > Pinopsida > Pinales > Pinaceae > Picea > Picea mariana. The sequence continues at coordinate 62,864 of JASDQU010684800.1, read as the reverse complement.
AACTCATTTGTTCCGAGAGAGGAGAACACTGTGGCAGATTCCGTGGCTATTTTAGCAAGTAAGTTAAAGGTTCCTTTGCCTCCCAAACTCAAGTATGAGGTGGAAGTAAAATACAGACTCTCTATTCCTGACAATGTCAAACATTGGAAGGTTTTTGAGGATGATCTTGAGATAAAAAGATTTCTCGAAACTGTAGATGAATTTTATGATTTACATGTTGATCAAGATCAGGATACTGAAGAAATCCCTCATCCTGATATTCTTCCAAATAAAATTGCTGACCATCATATTGTTCAGTTAACCAGTAACCATATTCCAAAGGGACTTATCCCCTTGGAGATATTGTTTGAAAGAAATGACATTGTTGTAAAGGTTAAAGGTTCAAATGAATATACTAATGTGACCGAATGCAATTTAGGAACAAAGGAAAATCCTAATTATGTTAAATAGTCTAGAAACTTGTCAAAGGAGCAAAGGGCTAAGTATGCCAAGATTTTGAAGGAGTTTGATGATTTGTTTGCCTGGAAATATGAAGATTTGAGAAGATATGACACCAACATCATGGAACACAAAATCCCTTTGAAAGAAGAGGCCAAACCTTTTAGGCAGAAACTCAGACAGATAAATCCCATGTTGCTGCCTATTATGGAAAAAGAAGTGAAAAAGATGTTGGATGCCTAGATCATCATTCCTTTGAGATATTCAGAATGGGTGGCTAACTTGGTGCTTGTGAGGAAGAAAAATGGGGAAATCAGATTGTTTGTTGATTTCAGAAATTTGAACATAATCTCCAAAAAGGATAACTACCCCTTGCCAAAGATGGAGCTCATTTTGCAGAGAGTGACCGATTCATCTAGGATATCCATGATTGATGGATTTTATGGCTACGATCAGATCTCTGTCCCACCTGAAGATAGAGAAAAGAAAACCTTCACTACTCCTTGGGGTACATTCATGTATGCTAAAATTCCCTTTGGACTGATGAATGCAGGAGCAACCTTCCAACGAGCCATGGACACTGCCTTCATTGGGGAGAAAGACAAATTTGTAGTCATCTATCTGGATGAAATTACAATGTTCTCAAAATATGACAGAGCACATTGTCATCATTTGAAGAAGGTATTCCTGAAGTGCAGAAGTTTTGGTCTCTCCCTCAATCCTAAGAAATATTTGTTTGCTATGAAAGAGGGGAAATTATTGGGGAATATTGTGTCAGTAGAAGGGGTAAGAATTGATCCAAGTAGAGTGGAGACCATTCAATCCTTATATTTTCCCATATCGAAGAAAGAGGTTCATTTTTTCTTGGGTAAAATCAATTTTATGAGAAGATTCGTTTCTAATTTTGCTGAGTTGGTTAAGCACATTACAACCATGCTTAGAAAAGGAAACGAGGTGAAGTGGATTGTTGAGTCCAGAAATTATTTTGGCCAAATCAAAAGAGCTTTGAATGAAGCACTTGTGCTCATCAACCCTGACTATTATAAGGAATTTCTGATATTTACTTTTTCCTCATCTGATACATTGGATGTTGTTTTGCTACAGAAAAATACAGAGGGATTAGAGCATCCTTTTTCCTTTTTCAGTAGAGCATTGAGGGATGCAGAAATGAATTATGATATCATGGAGAAGCAGGCATATGCTTTGGTAAAATTCCTCAAGGATTTCAGAATATATGTTCTGGATTCAAATATTGTTGCATATGTTCCCTTAGCCTCAATAAAAGAGATATTGATCCAGCCTGACATAAATGGGAAGAGAACCAAATGGATGGATAAAATTCTGGAATTTGACCTTGAAATGAAGCCCACTAAATTGGTAAAAGGCCAAGGTTTAGCCATGCTACTAGCTAAATCAAGCTGCAATGCTTTAGGGGTTAATTTCATTAACATAACTCAGAAAATCAACAAGCTGAGATTGCTGATAAAAACTCTCATGTTAGTATCAAGATGACATAATATATTTTCTGCAAAAGTTGAGGCTCCCTGATGGTTTGGAAAAGAACAAGGTAAGAGATTTGAAACTCAAAGAAATCAAATATTGTCTCATTGATAAGGTTTTGTACTGGAAGGATCCCCTTGGAGTCCTTTTGAGATGTATGGACCCACAAGAGGCCCAAAAATCTATGACTGATTTTCATGACAGCTTATGTGGGGGGCATCATTTCTGGAGGACCACAACTTATAAGATCCTCAAAAATTGGTATTTCTGGCCCATCCCTTTTACTAATGTTTGTGCAAATATTAGAGTTTGTGTAAAATGCCAAAGGTTTTCTGGAAAGAAACAACTCAAATCTTTGGCTCTGAACCCTGTGGTAGTTTTTGGACCTTTTCAAAAATGGGGTCTTGACTTCATTGGAGAGATACATCCAACCTCAAGTGATAAACGTATGTGGATTTTGATTGTCACTGATTATTTCACCAAATGGATAGAAGCCACCCCTAGAAGGAGTGCCTTCCACAAGGTAATCATTAGCTTCCTTGAAGATATCATGTCCAGATTTGGCTGTCCAAGAAGGATTGTTACTGACAATGCTGCCTCCTTCAAAGTTGAACCATTAATAAAAATTTTTGAGCAGCATGGGATTACATCAATCCATTCTACTCCTTACTACCCTCAGGGAAATGGTTTAGCAGAGTCCTCTAACAAGAGCCTCATAAATATCATCAAAAAATTGTTAGGAGACAACAATAAAGCACGAGACTCAAAGATGAAATTTTCCTAATGGGATGACAGAGTTACAACAAAAAGGTCATTGGGTATTTCCCCTTTTCAGCTTGTGTATGGAGTTGAGACTATATTTCCTACTCATCTTGCCTTACTTGTGGAAAAATTACTCTAGGACTACTAAAGAGAACCTGATGATATGACCAGGAGGATACAACAACTGGTAGAAGTACAACAGGCTAGGGAGAAGCTCCTTGATAAATCTTAGGATCACCAATAGAAAATAAAATGAGCCTTTGACAAGAGGGTAAGCAAGGAAGAATTTTAGTTGGGGGATCTGGTGCTCAAGTGGGATGCCCCCAAGCACGACAAAAGAAAACATGGTAAATTTGAAGCCTTATGGATTGGTCCTTTCAATATTTATGAAGTATTTTCAAATAACACCTATAAGTTGCAGAGCTTGGAGGATTCTAGAGTTTTTGGTGGCCCTATCAATGGGCACTTTCTGAATAAATATTTTGTTTAATCCATGATTGGATTTCCACCATTGTAATTACCACTTTATTTTTATTTTTGGTATTAATAAGTGACTCCATAACCCAAAAGATAAGGCATTGGAATTGCGCATTCTTGGAAACTCACAAGGAGCATGCCATCCCTTGTGGAGCCAAATGTTATCACACAAATAGCCATGAACGCAGGCGAACAAGCAGGGGCAATTTTCAACAGCAAGGATCCTCCCTGTGCAGCTCAATGTAGCACTATCTCCAAGTGCAGTTGGAAGGAATCCAAGGTTGGCAGGTGGATAAAAGCTTGGTGGGGATGCTAAAGTAGCCGACACACCCAGATCTTAGGTCGTGATCAGATCAACGATCGATGATCATTTCAGCACCACAAGCTGCATGGACGTTAAAATCTAAAGGCAGACCGAAATTTGAACCATGGTTTTGCAGGGAGGCTACATGTCGAAGGAGGGTGCATTTCGAGCCAAAAAGCGACGTGGGCCTAAACCGCTTCCCACAGCCCTGAAATCATGTGCGCATAGGAGGCCTTATCCGATAGTGACAGGTGGCCGCCCGATAGTCGTCCCGCCGTGCTCCAATCCCAAGAGGATTTAAGCCAATAAGCAAAGTCTGACTTTTGTGGCCCGAATCCATCTACTTATTTAACGCTCAATCCATGAGGGGCATGTGGACATCCACTAATAATCCGGCCATGCTCCGATCCTGATGACGATCTGGTTAATGAAGCAAGGACTAGTAGTTGAAACCTCAACTCAGTCCATAAATGGAAAGCATAGAATTATGGATAAGGAGACAGAGTTGTTAGCCCAAGGTACTGTGATGGACAGTTTTCTCTGTAGGCCCATGTTGATTTGAGCTTGCGTTTGACAAAAGAAACATGCATAGTCTGATAGAAGAACACCCAAATGAAGGCTTTGAATGGAATGGCCATATCACACTTTTGGTAGTTGTAAACTAATCCAGTTATAAATAGGTCATTTTAAGATTTTGTTAAGGTTATCGAATGGTTGAGCAAAGCTCCCTATTTTGTAATATTTGATAACATAACTGTTCTCTGGTTTTGTATGATACTTGAGACTTTCGCATTAATATAATTCAACTTCTTTTACCTCTTTGTTAAAATTGTGTTGAAACACTCGTGCATGGAGGATCTAGATGAGGGTTTTGGTTGTATTGTAATGTAGGTTTGATTATAATGATGTTGTGACCTATTCCAGTACTTCCCTGTGTTATCTTATTTCCCCTTATGCTGAATTTCTCGGGCATGGAGTATCCAGGCAAGTTTTCATAGTCGCATGATAATGGAGGTTTGATTATTATGATACTATGATATATTTCAGTGTTTGAAACTTAAGTTCAAGATTTCTCTTGTGCCTGAGTTTTTCTTCACCAAGCTGCTTCAAAGCCGAATGCTCATGGAAGACTTGTCCACCTTTCTCACTAAGTCTTCTTTCTGCTCATCTTTAAACTCAAACCATTATCTGAAGTTAATGAGGACCTCATTTCCCTATGCATTGCTTGTCCAGTTTCTTTGTTAAATCATTCTTGTACCGAGTTTTTGTCCATTCGACCTCCATTCATAAACCTACTTCCACAAACATTTTGATGGGTACTGGGCTTATCCTCTTGCAATCTAAGGGTGAGTCTCAGTGCTAATAATTTCCTCTTCCTTTGTTTAACGAACTTGAAGAAGTAAGGGTTCGTTCCCAGATGGGCCCTTCGATGTGTAGTTTAGTGAGTCTAGAGAAGGAAAACTCGGTGTCTTTTTATGTTTAGAGAGTCTGAAAAGAACTTAAAGATGACTCCAGGGTTGTTCTTTTTCGTAATTTTTAGTCCTCGAGGTTCAAAAAAGAGATAAACTATTACTCAAAAGACGCCCATTCGAACCTTTTAATGAGTGTGAAAGGAAGCAATATCACTCAACAATATTTTCATGTTTAGAGAGTCTGAAAATAGCTTAAAGATGACTCCATGGGTTCCTTTTTCGTATAACCTTTACGAGTCTGAAAAAGAGATAAATGTATACTTGGTTACATTGTCATATATTTGTGAGAACGAGAAAGAACAAAGATTATGCTCATTAATGTCACAAGGTTACCGAAAGATGCTGCTCAAAATCCTGTAAAATCAAATTGTTTTGGGCATAAGAAATTAGTAATTTCTCAAACAAGTGATCAAAAACCCAAAAAATAACTTTATAATAAGGAGAAAATATCAAAATGAACCTATCAAATATCAAACTAGGTCAAAATTTCATTTTACCATTTGTTTTTTACCATTATGCTCTAGACTTTGGATTTTTCACCTCTTTGGAGCATTTTTTATGGAAGTCATTTATGAATATGATCAACTCCCACTCTGTCTTGTTCAAAATCAACACGATCGCATCTAAAACCCCACAGGCCTTACCAGTCGTTAGATCAACCAGTGGATGGAGATCGGCGGTCTCTGTGGATTGCAGGCATCCAACTTGTTATGTACCTACAAGAAACATTTCCTTTCTCAAATACACCATGACTAAGTCACCAACCTGAAAATCCACTTGCCTTATTTTCATATCGTCTCTCTGCTTGTATTTTCCACTGCTCTCCTATATTTTCTGTTTGACATTCTTCTGCATTTCATGTATGTTGACTGCAAAATATTCACCACCAACACTCCTCATTTCTTTCTTTTCCAGATTTCTCAATTCATATACTCCCCTTGGATGCATTCCATAAACTATCTGAAATGGACTCATACTTGTACTTCTATTTGGTGAATTATTATAAGAAAACTCTGATTGAGCAAGCAATCAATCCCATTGCTTTGGGTTCTCATACACCAAGCTTCTCAAAATATTCCCTAATCTTCTGTTTACTACCTATATTTTCCCATCAGTCTGAGGGTGATATGCTGAACTGAACTTAAGGTTTGTACCCAACTTCCTCCATAATGTTCTCCAGAAATGACCTACAAAATTGGTATCTCTATCAGATATAATGCTTATAGATAGTCCATGCAACTTTACTACTTCTAAGAAAAACAAATTTGGAATGTTAGTTGCATCATTAGTCTTTTTACAAGCAATAAAATGAGCCATTTTTGAAAATCTATCTACCACAACATAGATAGAATCATTTCTCTTCTGAGTTTTTGGTAAACCCAAAACAAAATCCATGCTAATAGAATTCGTAGGTCTATTTGGGATATGTAAAGAATGATACAATCCAATGTTTTGACTTCTCTCCTTTGCATGCTGACAGATCCTGCACTTCCCCATAAATTTCTTTACATCATTCTGCATTCTTGGCCAATAATAAAAATTACTTACCTGAGCATATGTGTTGTCTTGACCAAAGTGTCCTGACAACCCTCCACTATGCTTTTCCTTTATCAAATTTTCCCTCATGGAACACTTGGGTAGGCATAGCTTATTGTTTTTGAACAACAGACCTTCTTGCAGTATGTAGTCTAACCATTGACCTCTATTGTGGGAAACAAGATTCTCACAAGCTGCATAAAATTATTGAAAATAGGCGTCCTCTTTATACGTTGCTACCAATTCATCAAATCCTAAAGTGTTGACTTTAACTTCTTGTAAAATTAAATTTACTCTGCTCAAAGCATCAACAACTCTATTAGATTTTCCACTTATATGTTTGATAAAAAAAGTGAAACCTTGCATAAATTCCACCCTTTTAGCATGTCTTTGGTTCAACTTGTGTTGACTACTTATAAACTACAATGCGTGATTATCTGTATATAAAATGAATTCCTTAGGCATTAAATAATTCCTCCACTTCTTAAGTGCTTGGAAAACAACATAAAACTCTTTATCATATGAAGAATATTTTTTTTTTGCCTCATTCAACTTTTCACTAACAACTTTTCACTAAAGTATGCAATTGTTCTATGCTCCTAACTCAATACAACCCCTATTGTTGTCCCACTAGCATCAGTTTCAATTTGGAAATTTTTATCAAAACTTGGTAAAGCCAAAACAAATTTTTCAGTAATCTTTTTCTTCAATGATTTAAAATTCCTATCAGCTGCTTCAGTCCATTTAAATGGTTGTCTACTCTCTTTGATAGTCTCAACTATGGCTGCACAAATATGACTAAAACTTCTAATGAATTTCCTGTAAAAACTTGCAAGACCATGAAAGCTTCTTACCTCATATACACTTCTTGGAGTTGGGCAATCAAGAATCGCCTATACCTTTTCTGGATCCATATTCAAGCCCTCTTCAGAGACTACAAATCCCAGATATATCAACTCCTTCTTCATGAAACTACACTTCTTCAAATTTATCAGTAATTTATCCTTATGTAGTTTACTCAAAACCATCTTAAGATGTTTCAAATGCTCCTCTTTAGTCTGACTGTAAATCAAAATGTCATCAAGATAAACAATAACAAATTTCCCAATGTATTCTTTCAACACTTCATTAATTAATCTCTTGAATGTACCTTGTGCATTTGTGAGCCCAAAAGGCATCACCAACCAATCATACAAATGATTTTTTCTTTTAAATGCAGTCTTCCATTCATCCCCTTCTCTAACCCTTATTCGATGATAGCCAATTTTTAAGTCTATTTTTGAAAAGTATTTTGAGCCAGATAAACAATCCATCAAATCATCAATTCAGGGCAAGAGAAACCTATAGTTGATAGTAATTTTTTTGATAGCCCTGAAGTCAGTACACATGTGCCATCCTCCATCCTTCTTTGGGATAAACAATGCTGGTACTACACATGGACTCAAGATTTCTTTCACCAGTCCTTTATCCAACTATTCCTGCACCTGTTTCTTAATTTCCTCATTTTCTTGAGGGGTCAATCTATAAGCTACTTTGTTAGGCAAACTTTTTCTCGGTAACAGATCAATATGATGACTAATACTTCTAATAGGTGGTAATGCATTAGGTAGTTCATCTACTATAATATCAACAAACTCATCAAGCATACCTTGAACTTCTGTGAGTAGATCATTTAATTTTGTAGTAGTAAATATTACCTTTGGCTTACCAATTAGAGAAAAATGTAACTCCTCAGTCTTCTTGATTCCTTGCAACAATTCTTTTCCACTCATCAATAGAACACTAGGTCCCGATTCACGTTTAGTTGTTTCATCCTTCAAATGAAACAACATATGTTTATTTCCATCTTTCTCTAAGGAGTAATTATTCCTTCTACCATCATGAATGACTCTCCTGTCATATTTCCAAGGTCTTCTCAACAAAACATGGCATACATCCATTGACATTATATCACATAACACCACATCCTTATAGTTACCAATTTGTATTTCCACCTTACACTGCTTATTCACCAAGAGATGATGTCCTTTCTGCAACCAGGACACTCTGTAGGGAGTGGGATGTGCCATCCTCTTCAATCCAAACTTCTCTACCATATTTGTGGAAACCAAATTATCTGTACTCACACTGTCTATGACCACTTTGCAACACTTACCTCTTGACTCGCATACAGTCATGAACACGATTTTCCTTTGAGTTGGTTCAATCACTTCCTTTCCTGCCTTAACCAAGACCCTTTTCAACATCAATGACGCTCCTACATCACGAGATTATGTTTCAACTGCTACATTTGCTAGTTCTTCCCTTGATTCTGCTACATTTACATTCCTCTAGTTTGCTGCTTTATTCTTAGGAAAGTCCCAAGACATATGTTCTACTTCTCCACATGTATAACATCTTATTTCTCTTCCTTTGTAGCAAACTATTCTACCCCTAGAATCACCTCTTCTTGGTGATTGGCTGCCCAAGCTTTCTCCTTCACCTTTAGTAATATGGATTCTTTCTCCACTAGCAGATCCTCTGCCACAAGTTGTACCTTTTCCTCTATTCCTTTGGATTTGTTTCCTTGCAATATTATCCTCAGCTTTCAAAGCTGCTTGATATGCATCCTCAACAATCCCGAGAGTCAATAGCACTATTTCATCTTGGATATCATATTTGAGACCATTAATATATCTGGTCACCTTCTCCATATCTCCTTCTATGTGTCCATCCCTGATATTCACCCTATATAATTCCTCTATATACTCCTTAACGGTCATGCCTTTCTTCCTCAGGTTCTGTAATTTCTTAAAGAGGTTCAACTAATAGTCTTTGGGCATAAATTTATTTTTTATTTTGTTCACCATCTTATCCCATTGATTAATATTTGGTTTACCTTTCTTTTGTCTGTGCATATGCAATTCATCCCACTAGATGGATGCATGTCCCTTCAATATGGTAGCTGCATACTTCACCTTCTTCGTGTCTTCAACCTATTCAAACTCAAAATAATTATCCATGGTGTTGATCCAGTCCATTAGATCATCCACATTCAGACTTCCATCATACATAGGAACTTCCACCTTTGGTATGCTACTATCCTTTTCCAACAATTTGAATATTCTTTCATCTTGTGTCTCTTCTTCTTCTTCTTCTTCTTCAGAAGATTGAAACTCTACTTCATTACTGATATAACCAGCTTCAAGATTTCTTCTCTGGTTCATCTCCATGGCTTCCATTCTAACGTGCAGTCTCCTCAATTCCTCTAATACAACGTCATTTCCTACTTCTCTACCTCGACCTATACCAAGAAGAACTCCATCTTTCCTCCTTGGTGGCATGATTCACTTATCAAGAGAAATTAGTTCGCTTTGATACCAAAAATGATGCAAGTCGTGTATGAATCTGATCAACTCCCTCTCTGTTTTTCTCAAAATCAACACGATTGCATCTAAAAATACATAGGCCTTACCAGTCGTTAGATCAACCAGTGGATGGAGATCAACAGTCTCCATGGATTGCGGGCATCCAACTTACTTGAGGTTTATCCCGTCACCCAAACTCCACAATTTAGGTTGTGCAATTGTTGGAGTGGAATTAATGTGTTGTTTAATCCTCCCTTCGCGCTCCACAATCAATCCCTACCCTTGATATGGAACTTCTGTATCCAACGGTCACAACTTGATTTGATCGTTGACCAATCCTTCAACAGATTGAATGATTGGTGTTGTCCAATCTGAGAGATGAATGATTCACATTATTCCTTCTGTGACGATCAATCCCCTTCGTAGAGCTCATTTCGTCCATGCAAATTGTCTCACAAATCTACCTGCCAAAACTCAAAAGGAGTACTCTTGTTCTACCGAGGATGTATAAATCAATACCATAGGATTAACTAGAAATTTGTAAACAAAGATCACTCGAAACCCTATGATAACAACAATATACACACAGTGGTCTGAAAAAGTGTTAAATATCTCTCTGGTACTTCTATTCAAATTTAAAACACCTTCAGAACAAATGGCTCATTCTCTTACATCCAACCAACCAAAAAACCTTTTTCTCAATACAATTGCACAGATTTAAGCTCGATTGAGCCTCGATTGTTCCAACAACCTGATCACTAAAAATAATCTAATTATCTATAATTAAGAAACCACCCAACCTCCTAGATAATAGAAATGTCCTCGATGCCTTCTAGAGGTATTCGAGGGATTTATTACATAACACAATGAAAATTAGGGAACCAACTCCCTTAGTAAAGGTTTTTTTGACCTTTTGGGTCAAAAGAGATCATTTGGTTCAGATGCTCCTGCATTAGTTTTTCGAGCGGCGATTGTGGGAGTTGTGAGCGATCGTTTTAAGATTCGTCCAGACGAGGTAGTTGTCTGTTCCTCCTTATCCCTTTTCATGGTTTTTTACTGCATTTTAACTTTTTTTTTTGGTGTTCTAGACTCAGGAAGCCCTAGAGCTCCGAACTGGATCAAAGCTCCCTCAAGGCACTAAGGGGAGCACCGATCATTATTTTAGCACGATGGTACGTACGTCTAGGGAACACAACCGCTATGTAGGTTTCTTTGAGGGAGCGCTAGGTGCAAAACTAACTTTTTTATTTTATTTTTAGGCTAAAAAGAGGTATTTTTGTTCCATGAGGCTTTGGCTAATGATGATTAAATGATGTTATTGCAGGTTCATCTATAGCTATCCATGATTGAGTGGAAGGAACATGAGCATGAATTCAATGATATCCTCTCTCCAAGACCCTCAAGCGAGGGAGGCCTTGCGTAACTATGGTTTTCTCAAATATTTCAATCTTCAAAACATGAGAAAAGAAGTATTTGATTGGTCTATGGGACGACGCCGAGAAAGTGTTCCAAATAGGCCCGCATTTTATTGATATTTAGATAGAAGACGCATATTTTTTGATGGGACTCTTGAGGAGAGGGGCTCCCATACTCTTGTCTGGACATAGGGCTGGTTCGAGACCAACTAAGGCATATGTTTCCGACTGTTGCATATCGGGGTCATGATTGGTGGGTGGAAGGATTATGATAAAAGATGTGAGATACTTACCACTTCGATCTATCCTATTTTCCATAACCAAGTTGGCGGGGAGCATGAGTGCTCACCTTTCTTCAAAATCCCATATCTCTTACATCATACAATGTTTAGAATCAATATTGTTCAATTTTAGTGCAGGGTTCCTGAGGAATGTCAAGGAACAAATATCCAAATGCAGGACGGGCATACATAAACAATTCATATATGGTTCTTTCTTGGTTTCATTTTTATTAGAGCGTATCCCTCATATGCAACCATAGGTTGTGTTGATAGCATGTCCTGTGACTGATCCTCGTATGGAGAGGTGGACCAACCTTTCCCCCAGTTTGGGGAATGAGACCTCAACTTTCAGATTCACTGCTGACTTCTTCACATGGTGGAGGAGGAATTTAGTGGTTATTGAGGACTTCCCCTATGTTGGGGTAGATTTCATAGGTAGCGCAGACCTGGTACTTCCCGAGGGAATTCGATGAGATGCATCAGGTACATAACATAACCTTGCAACACACATTTTGTTTTATTTTTATTTTATATGTTTTTGGTTGTACAACGAGGAATCTAAACTATTTTTTTTTCATCATGCAGATAGAGGTGCATCATGTCTAGTGGAGATGCTGACATTGGGGCGTCGCAGAGATGCACAGGCAACAACCAAGCATGACGTTGTAGTGGGAGTGATTTGAGATGTAGAGAGGAACCTCCGAGGTTTGATGATGGGTGTCCCACCCTTGAGGAGGCGATATGTTCCTCTACACTTGCAACGACATACAATGGGGGTCTTTGAGAGAATCAATCATTTCCTTCATCGGGTGACATGAGCAGTAGTGTGCTATGTAGAGAAAAATGTGATACAAAAGGATTATTAGAGTCCTCAATGAACTTTTTATTCCTTATGATGATATTATGGGAATGAAGGCCCAAGTTTTTTCCCCGTTATGTACATTTTGATGATGTATTTCAAAATTTTTTTTCTATCACACACACACACACACACACACATACGAGTTTTGTGGTGCCCATCTATGTTGCATTTTTTTGTCTTATGTGATGTTTTTGTGTACAGATGATTTATGTTTCAAAATGTTTTATCTATGTGCAAGATACCAATCCAACATGTAATTAGCGAATGAATCCAAAGTTGTATTGAGTTCTCTCGATATGTGTTTGTATTGGAGAAATTCGAATGATCTTTCGAGACAACGAACCCTTAGGTGGAGACGTAGTAAAACCGAGTTGCGAATGACGTCCTCACCATTAAGTTGACAGACCATGAGTTGAGAGTCTAGGTTGATAATCAATTGAGTTATACCTAGGGAGGAGGATTCGATTAAGAGTTCGATGACAACGTGATACTCTGCAACATTATTGGTTGTAGATCCGAGGTAGAGTCCTCTTGAACTCATTAACCTGCCATAATGGTAGATAACCCAAGCTACATAAGCGATGTTCTGGGTATGTCGACTAGAGCCATCCGCAAATCCAAAATAGATTGGAAAGGATGATGTCATTTGTGCATTCAATCACACAACAAAGTATAAGTAGCCGAGGCAAAAAATTGTGCATGCAAAATAAAAGACACATCAAGTCAAAATCATATAGTACAATAATGTACAAATAACACATGCGAGGTATTTTATGCATAGTACTTCTTGAGGTAAAGCCCGTTTCAGGGCTCACCAAGAGATATTCCATCATAGTCTACTAACTCATAGGTGCATCTATGTAGCACATGTTTTATGATGTATGAATTGTGCCAAATGGGTTCTAACTTTCCTTCCCCTAGCCTCTCATGATCTTGATCATAGACTAGGACTAGATCTCCTTCTGCAAAAGCACGAGGTTGGATGGATTTATCATATTGTTTTTTCATGTGTTTTTGATACATCTCGTTGATAAGAGAAGCATTACGATGAGTTTCGTCTAACTTAGTTAAATATAGGAATCATTCCTCTTCAGTAGAAGTGCGAGGTAGGAGTTCTATGGTAAGTTTCAATGAAGGAATATCACACTCGATTGGTAATACCAATTCTATCCCGTATACCAACTGGAAATGCATGAATCCAGTTGCAGTTTTCACTGAAGTTCGATAGGCCCAAAGTGCGGAGAAAAAATACAAGTGCTGAGAGGTTTTGTTTGTTCCCACCATGCATTGAAGCATGGTCTTCGGGACTTTGTTGGTGGCTTCAAATTGTCCATTTTCCAGAGGATAGTAAGGGGATGAGTTTTCATGGTGAAAACCCAGCTTGGTGCACAATTCACTCATCATTTGGTTTTGGAATTGTGATCCATGATAAGTTACAATAGCTTGTGGGAGGTTGAATCCAGTGATGATGTGGTTAAACACAAAGAGTGCTGCAATGCGGCCATCGTTAAGGAATGTAGGCATAGTCTCATCACATTTAGTGAAGTAATAAATGACAATGATGATATAACCGTGCCTCTTGAATGAGGTAGGATTACATTGCATAAAATCGATGCCCCATTTTGCAAAGGGGACAACAACGACAATGGGATGCAACAGAGCAGGGTGGGTACATGCTTTCTTCTGAAAGATTTGACAGGGTGGGAATTTTTTATCAGACTCAATGAAATATTTGAATATATAAGGCCAAAAATAATTGACACATAATATTTTCTAGGATGTGGCCATCCCATAAAGATGACCGCCACAAGCTCCAAGGTGACAATCGTGTTGGTTGTGGAGCCTGATTATCTTCTTGATTTATAGGTCTTTGTTTTTAGCTGTGTTTATACCCCATGAAGACTTTACACCCTGGAAGGTTGTATACCCCTCCACGCGGGGGAGTGCAGGGGGGGATTTCCCCCCTGCGGGGTTAAGGGGAAAGTGGGGGTTCAGGGACGAATCCCTTGAAGGACCATTCATTATAAGGTTTCATATCTAATGGTAGAAGTTATGTTAGGGTTTTTTCCCTAGAAGGTAACCCTCTTTTATGAGGGAAATGCATTGCGGCTATGTATTATTGAAAATATTGTATTATGAGTGAGGAGACTGTGAGATAAATAAGAGGAAGTTACAATGGGTGTGTTGTAGGTTGTATCCCTTAATTTGATGGATAATAATAAAGGAAGGACCTGGCAAATTCTTTGGTGGACGTAGCCCACACTGAGTGAACCACGTATATATGTGTCTCTATTGTATTGTGTATCTTCTGTGTTTTATTTCCACATTTTTTTTATTTTATTGCTCCACGATCCTATTTTTATAACAACTGGTCTAAGAGAAAAAGGTAACTTGTAGGAAAAGAGGGTTCCTAGTTTGAGTGGGAGAAATGACAGAAGATGGAAAGTTTAGGGTCGATAAATTTAACGGCCAAAACTACCAGTTATGGAAGATGCAGATGGAAGATTATTTATATCAGAAGGATCTATTCCTACCATTAGGTGGAATAGCAAAGAAGATGACAACCATGAAGAATGAAGAATGGGAGGTTCTTGACAGAAAAACATTAGGAACGATATGGCTGATCCTGGTAGCGTTGGTGGCTTTCAATATTTCGAAAGAAAAGACAATGAAAGCGCTGATGGGAAAATTGGATAAACTATATGAAAAAACCTTGGCATCCAATAAGGTATTTCTAATGAAGAGATTATTTAATATGAAGATGTCAGAACGTCGGTATGTTGCAGATCATTTAAATGAATTTAATACGATTACTAATAAACTAAGTTCTGTAAAAATGGACTTTGATGATGAGGTTAGGGCTCTTCTAATATTGTGCTCATTAACAAAAAGCTGCAACATCTTGGTCATTGTTATAAGTAACTTTGTCTCTGGGTCAAACACTTTAAAATTTGATGATGTTGTTGGTGTTAT
Source organism: Picea mariana (assembly GCA_032191745.1). Lineage (NCBI taxonomy): Eukaryota > Viridiplantae > Streptophyta > Pinopsida > Pinales > Pinaceae > Picea > Picea mariana. Next base: position 47,497 of record JASDQU010684800.1, on the reverse strand, counting down.
TCTTAGTGAGGAAATGCGACGAAAAATCACAGGTGAGACATCAGGTAATGCGTTAAACATGGAGAACATGGGAATACAAAAGGATAGAGGAAAGGGCTCAAGGAACCATGGGAATTCTAGGAAGGGAAGATCCAAATCCAGACTGGGATAGATAGAGTGCTGGAATTGTGGGAAGAAAAGACAGAAGAAAGACTGCAGATCTCCAAAGAAACAAAGAGATGGACAACAAGAGAAAAATCAGGAAACAAATGTAACAAGTGATGTGTTACAAGATGCTTTGATTCTTTCTGTAGATAATATTTTTGAGTTTTGTGTAGTAGATTCAGGGGATTCATTTCATGCCACAACCCATAGGAAACATTTTCTAGATTATGTTCAAGGTGATTTTGGACAGGTTCATTTGGGTGATGATGCACCATGCAAAATTGTTGGAATGAGAAAGGTAAAAACAAAGCAAAGGAATGGAAACCAATGTTTGTTGAAAGAGGTAAGACATGTTTCAGATCTAAGGAAAAATCTAATTTCAACAGGGCAGTTGGAAAGTGAAGGTTGTATAACCATATTTACAGATAATATGTGGAAGGTCAATGAAGGATCACTGGTGATAGAAAAAGGAGAGAAGGTAGGTACATTGTATTTATGTACTGGTAATACTGACTCTTCTATCTCTTTAGATTCTACAGGAGTGGATACAACACTGTGGGATCATATGCTTGGACACATGAGTGAGAAGGGGATGCAGATACTTCACAAAATAAATTTGTTTCTAGATCTTAAACAAATTGATTTTCATTCCTGTGAGCATTATGTTTATGGAAAACAAAAGAGAGTTATATTTCTTAGAGTCAGAAAAGAAAAGAAGAGTGAAAGGTTATATATTGTGCATACAGATGTATGGGGACCAACTTAGGTATCATCTCTTGGTGGCTCTTGTTATTGTGTTACTTTTATTGATGATGCAACTAGAAAAATTTGGGTTTATTGCATTCAACAAAAAATTGATGTTTTTGATACTTTTAAGAAATGGAAAGCTTTGGTTGAGAATGAGACAGGAAAAAGGTTGAAGTGTTTGAGATCAGACAATGGAGGTGAATATTGCAGCAAGGAGTTTGATGATTACTTTTCATACCATGGGATTCATAGAGAGAACACAATTCCAAGAACACCATAAGAAAAAAGGTGTGTCAGAAAGGATGAACAAGACACTCATGGAACATGCAAGGAGTATGAGATTGCATGCTAGTTTGCCTTTACAGTTATGGGAAGATGTTGTAGATACTATTGTCTACTTAATAAACAAAGGACCTTAAAGCTCTTTGGATGGTATAATTCAATAGGAGGCATGGATAGGTAAAAAGATAAACTATTCCTTTTTGAAGACTTTCGATTGTGAAACATTTGTCCATATTGATAAAGAAAATAGAAAAAAGCTTGGGAAAAAATCCAAGAAGTGTACCTTTATTGGATATTGTGTTAATTGTTTTGGTTATCGCTTATGGTATTATCAAAATCACAAAAACATTAGGAGTAGAGATTTCATATTCAATGAGAAGGTCATGTACAAAGATCAGTTGCAGGGAAAGAAATAGGAAAAAAAAACCCAGAATACACAGTGATTGATGAGATCACTAAAAACGAAATTCAAAAGGTACCAGAAAATCAAAATGTACAACAATAGGAGAAATAGGTACCTCAAAATTCTGCAAGTGTTGTTAGAAGATATTTCAGGTTAAGCAGACCCCCCGAACGATACTCTCCTTCATTGTATTATTTATTGTTCAATGATTCTGGTGAACCTGAATGTTATGAAGATGCAATGTAGGTAGAAACTAAAAATAAGTCGGAGAAAGGAATGAAAGAGGAAATGGATTCCTTGGTAAATAACCATACTTGGGATTTTTTTCAATTGCTTGGAGAAAAAAGAGAATTACAAAATAATTGGGTGTACAAGTTGAAGGAAGAATATGGAGGCAAAAAGTGGTACAAGGCTAGACTTGTTGTAAAGGGGTTTGCACAAAAGAAAGGTATAGATTTTGATGAAATATTTTCACCTATTGTTAAACTGACTTCAATTAGGACTATTTTAAGTCTTGTGGCAGTAGAATATTTACATCTTGAACAATTAGATGTGAAAACAAATTTTCTCCATGGGGATTTGGAGGAAGAGATTTATATGCAACAAACACATGGGTATGAGGTCAAAGGGAAGGAAAAATTGGTATGCAGGTTGAAGAAGAGATTGTATGGCCTAAAGAAAGCTCCAAGGTAGTGGTATTTGAATTTCGACAGGTTTATGACAGAACAAGGTTATAGTAGATGTCATTCTAATCACTATGTTTATTTTAAAAATCAAGAAAATGGAAGCTATATTATCTTGCTATTGTATGTAGATGACACACTTGTTGCAGGGTCTAATATGAAAGATATAAATGTGCTCAAGAATAGATTCTGTAATTCATTTGTGATGAAGGATTTGGGTGCTATAAAGAAAATACTTGGTATGAGTATAACAAGAGATAGGAAAAATCGCAAATTGACATTGTCTCAGGGTGAGTACATAGAGAAGGTGTTGGAGAGGTTTAGAATGCAGAATGCAAAACCAGTTAGTACACCTTTGGCCAACAATTTCAAATTAAATAAGTAAATGTGTCCCAAGACATAGGAGAAGATAGAATACATGTCCAGGGTCCCTTATTCATCAACAATTGGCATCTTGATGTATACGATGGTTTGCACAAGACTAGATATTGCACATGCAATGAGAGTTGTGAGTAGGTATATGAACAATCCAGGTAAAGAACATTGGGAGGTAGTAAAGTGGATTCTTAGGTATTTGAGAGGTACTACTACTCATGCATTATGTTTTGAATGTTCAAACATTGTTCTACATGGATATGTTGATTCAAATATGGCAGGTGATAAAGATAGCAAGAGGAGCATTGCAAGGTATATTTTTACTGTAGGTGGAACAACAATAAGTTTGATTTCAAAACTACAAAAGGTTGTTGCACTTTCAACAACAAAGGCAGAGTATGTTGCTGCTACAGAGGATAGTAAAGAGATGATTTGGTTACAGAGGTTTATGGAGGAATTGGGAAAGAAGCAAGAGAATAACAGGTTGTACTGTGACAATGAGAGTTCCATTAATCTTGCAAAGAACTCAACCTTCCAATCGAAGACTAAGCATATACAAATGAGGTACCATTTCATACGATTCATTTTGGGAGATGGAAATTTGAATTTGGAAAAGATACACACTAGCCATAATTCTGCAGACATGTTAACAAAGGGAGTAACTAGAGAGAAATTGAGTTCCTACTTAGTTTTAGTTGGTCTTCAAGAATGAAGGTGAAGATGAGAAATTTTACAGGTCCAAGAAGGATCATAATTCAACAGATACGACAATGACGAAGTTGTTGAGATCAGTCTCCAAGTGGGAGATTATTAGTTGTGGAGCCTGATTATCTTCCTGATTCAAAGGTCTTTGTTTTCAACTGTGTTTATACCCCATGAAGAATTTACACCCTAGAATATTGTACACCTCTCCACGTGGGGGAGAAGCCCCGGAAGGAAAAATTACCTTGTAAATGTATAATGTAATTTCATAGTAAATATGGACCATTCATTATAAGGTCACATATATGATGGTAGAAGTTATGTTAGGTTTTTTTTTCCCTAGAAGGAAACCCTCTTTTATGAGGGAAATGTATTGTGGCTATGTATTATTGTGAATATTGTATTATGAGTGAGGAGACTGTGATATAAAGAAGAGGAAGTTACAGCGGGTGTGTTGTAGGTTGTATCCCTTCATTTGTTGGATAATAATAAAGGAAGGACTTGGAAATTTATCTGGTGGACGTAGCCCACACTGGGTGAACCACATATATCTATGTCTCTATTGTATTGTGTATCTTCTGTTTTTTTATTTCTGCATTTGTTTTATTTTATTGCTCCGTGATCCTGTTTTTCTAGCAAGCCATTTAAAACTTGTTTAGCTTCGTTGTGAGTTAAAAAACATCGTACGACAATATCAATGTCATGACGGTACAATGTGTCGCCGATGATGATATAACAATTTGATTGGTGCCGAATACGATGTCGTTCGTCACGTGAAATGCTCAAATGAAAACATTGGTTTTGGAGATAGAGAATAACATCTCCATACCAAGGATTAGATGTACTAATGAGGAACAATGATTCATCAGGAAGAGAATCACTGGGCCTAATATCCTCATAAATATAGGGAAGATCACAACTCAACTCCACAAATACCAATTATTTCTTAGCTTTTGATTAGAAAACTCGAGATCGAATACTTGGAGAATAACGATCCACTTTGAATATTTTCCCCCAAGTAATTGACGAGTCAAGATGTGGTACATGGGGTTTGAGTCTGCAATGACCTTGGTAGTACGTAATAGAATGTAATGGTAAAATCTCTGGATGGAAATAACTGCTGCCAGAGCCAACTTTTTGACATGTGAATACCAAAGTTTTGGGCTTAATAGACTCTTACTTAGATAGTAGATCACATGTTCATTGCTGTCATCATCCTCTTGTAATAACACCATAGCAATAGTGGAAGTAGAGGAAACCAAATAAAGGATATAGTCTTTCACATAATCCAGTGGGTGCCAAAGAGGTGTGTTCGTTAATGCATGCTTAAGGGAATCGAAATATTATTGAGCAATTTCATCCCAGATGAAAGGGGCATCTTTCTACAACAATCTGATAAATCCTTTAGTGATTTTGATGTAATTGCAAATGAAGTGATGAAGAAAGTTTTCCTTCCCTTGAAAAATTTGTAGTTGGGTCAAATTGTTGGGAGGAGGTAAAGCTATAATGGCTTTGACTATTAAAGGATCCACCCTAATCCTGTCTTTTGAGACGACAAATCTAAGGAGTCTCCATGATTCGACAATGAAGATTCATTTATGGGGGTTCAAATGTATGTGGTAGAACCGACATCGAAGAAACATGGCTTATAGGTGACCAACGTGGTCTCGTCGATGAGATGAATGAGTGGGCAAGTCATCGAGGTAAGGTTCAACAATATGTTTGATGTTGTGGAATGCATAAAACATGGCCCGCTAAAAAGTAACTCCAACATTTTTAAGGCCAAAAGGTAGTTTTTGATAAGTGAAATTCCCCCAATGGAAGATGAAGGCTGTCTTATGTTGATCAGCTGGTAAAATGTCAATCTGGTTATATTCGAAAAAGCCATCCATGAATGAGAAAATGACACTTCCAACACAATTATCGATAATTTGGTCAATAAATGGTGTAGGGTAATTGCCTTTGGGACAAACCTTATTAAGATCCCGATAATCAACACAAACACGAATGATCCCCTATTTCTTAGTGACCATAACGATGTTGGAAATCCATTCAGTCAGTGGGACAGGATAAATAAAACCAAATTTTAACAGTTTTTCTACTTCCGCCTTCATGGCCGGGTTTTCTTAGGATGAACCGGGTGAAGTTTTTGTCTTGCAGGTTTAACTCCTAGATAAGTTTGTATTTCATGCACAATGATCGATGGATCGATCCCTGACATTTCTTCATAACTCCAAGTGAAGACATCACGAAATTCCTTGAACAAGGAGGTGTAAGTTTCAACTTCTTCAGCTAAAAAATTCACACCTAGCTGTATGTTTTCCACAATACCTTCTTTAATTGACATGTTGACATAAATAGTGGAAGAGATGTTTCCCAAATTCCTCTCGAAGATGGTATCCTGAGTGAGTATTGGATATTTGGGAGAGTTGACGATATCCCTAGGAAAGATAGAGGATATATATTTCTCAATGTCATCCAAACTCGGAAGAAAGGAAGAACACGGGTGGTTGTCATCCCATGGTGCCTCCTCGACACTAATCATTTCCATAATAGATTCGTCTGATGGAAAAATATGTAGGATGTAATCTAAAGTAGAGGATAGGGATGTTAACTAGGATGGTAACGAGTAAGTTGTAGACACCAACAGATGTTGGCCGTCCAGTGGAGGAGAGTCATAGTGGATGGTGTCGTACTCAACCTTTGTAGGACTAAGTGGCATGGTGTCACCTAGTGCGTCAAATTCTAGAGGACTAGGCACGATCCATGGATCAGATGATTCATATGATTGGTGTACCATAGTCAAGATCATATTGATCATGGTGATGTGATGCATGGTGGGAGGAAGAGGTGCAGGAAAAGTACCCATAAGAGAAGAGTATTTCAAAATACCTACTCCAACACTTTCATAAGTGATCTTTGAATCTCCCCAAAAAAGAATGTTGTTGTTCGTTGGAGTGAGAGTGTCAGGGGTGTAGTAATATCATTGATCAATGGACACAATTTTACCTTGATGGGGAAACTGGAAATATCGAAACACCGAGGCAGCGACGACAATCATATCATAAAACCAACTTCTTCCTAGCATTAGGTTATAATCAAGGGGAGCATCGACTACTTAAACATCTACTGAAATAGTCTTGCCTCCCAATTGAATGGATGTTATAACCCTAAATTGCACCACACATGCTTACCTGGCATCGGGCCAACTCATATCCTTTCTTTTCCAAAAACACTATTGAACAACTCTTTGAAAATCCTCTTGTGTAAAGGCCCACGCGCCCTAACCCATTACTGCACGCGTGTACACACTGGCTGACCCAAAACAACCCGCGTGGACCAACAAAAACATGAAAAAAGGGAAGTTGCCAATGGAACAAAAATCTATGGGTGAGTTAAATGAAACTCCCAGCCATGCATGGCCGAGGGTTCGTCCAAATACCTAGCTCCTTCTAGCCTATAAAAGAAGGGGTAGGGGTACCATTTGGAAGGAGGAATAATATGGCAAAGAAACTCT
>JASDQU010684800.1:26861-37200 GCA_032191745.1 Picea mariana | reverse complement strand
TGGCCATTGGAGTGAGAGCATCGGGGGTGCAGTAATCTAACTGATCAATGGACACAATTTTACCTTTATGGGGAAATTGGAAATATCTAAACACCGAGGAAGCGACGACAATCATAGCATAAAACCAGCTTCTTCCTAGCATTAGGTTATAATCAAGGGGAGCATCGACTACTTAAATATCTACTGAAATAGTCTTGCCTCCCAATTGAATGGTTAAGGAATGTAATAGTCCATGAGGATGGAATACTCTCCCATCGAATGCTCGTAACATGGTGGGATATTGATTAAGACCAGGTGATTTAAGGCCCTTCTAGAAATCCAAGGACATGACACATGTGGAAGCTCCCTCGTCCAAGATTGTTCGATGAATATGTTGATTATGGACAACATCAATTTGGAAAGTGATTTAGTGAGAGAGGCATGATTTAAAATTATCTAGGTTAAACATGAAAGTGTTTGATGACTCAGGATCGACAGCTCCAATGGCTGCCATGAGAGTCCTATGTTGGCTAGTGCAATGTTGTAGAACTTTGAGGGATGACATAGCGCAAGGTGCTTGAGCTAAATCTTCAACGATTTTGTAGTTTTGAGAAACATGTGAATTAGGATTAAATTTTGACTTTCAAATTGTGCTCTTGGGAGGGCACATGATAGATTCGAAGTTGGGTTTCTCAATATGGAGTGGCCCAGATGGAGGGGTAACTGTAGTAGGTGGAGGATCCAATGTAGTACCATTAGTTACCTTTTCCTTATCAGGTTTACCGGGAGGTGTGTCATATGTCATAGTGTGGGTGGTTAAATATATCCCGTTAAACATGTAAATGTTCACACTTGATGAAGCTTCCTCACCAGGATGATGATTTGGATTACCTACGGTTGGAGGTGAAGGAGCTTGTGCAACTAGTGACTGCTGTTGTGGAAAAGGATGTGTCAACACAACATGTTGAGAATTTCCTTGGAAAAGTTTGGAAACTTCGTTGCGATGAGGACAGTCTCGACTGTAGTGTTCGTCACCACAAATGAGACATGGAAATTTTGGTTTGCGTTATGGTTGTTTCTCAGTAGCAGGTGGTTGTGTTTGTTTTTTTGTGTTTTCGGTTGGATTATTGTTTTTCTTTGGTTTATTTTTAGTCTTCTTTTTCCCCCTTGAATGTTGTGGAGAAGAAGATTGCATTGTATTCACATCGGATATTTGAGTTGGGGTGGAGTTAGATGAGAGTGTAGTCGATCTGGTCGCAAGAGAACGAACTGAACGAGTAGTTGTACCAGTCAGTTGTGAACTTGATTGGGTTTTGACGAAACCAATAACTCCATCTGGATGCGTAGTAGAGGATGGTTTCGACGGATTGGTTGATGGACAAGGAGCGTTTGGAATCAAATCATACAAAGTACCTAAATTGGAGTAAACTAGGTTCTGATAATGGGCACGAGCAATGTCTTCCTCTTCCATAAAAACACCACCCATGGATACGTCACGAGCAATAGGAGGTAGAAGAGATTTTGTGAACCATTCAACCATCAATTGATCAGGAATGGTTGCTTTGATCAACCTTCGTTGTTGTCTCCATTCATGAATATGATCAGAGATATGTATGGAGTTGGTTTGACGAAGGGAGGTCAACAATTTCGTGTCGGTTGCATAACAGATTGACAATTGGAAGTGAGTAAGAAAAGCCATGGCAAGGGAATTAAAGTCCTAAAAGGTTCCACATTGAATCTCAATGTGTCATTTGGTCATTGAACTCGTAAGCGTACGCTGGAAAAGATGTAACCGAATAGAATCATTCCTTAGTGAGTTTGATGAACACCATAGATAAAAATTCATAACATGGTTATTAGGGTCTTCACTAGTTTTATCATCAAATTTCAAAATATCGGAAGGAAATTTAGCAGGAATAACTGGCCAAAAAGGAAAATGTAAAATGGGATTGTTGGTTAACCTTGATAAATCTAGAGTTGTCAATTGATTTGAGGATGATACTAGTGTGGCATAGGAACACCAGTAGGACCGTAAATTGGTTGTGGTGGATAGTTGTATCCATCAGGTCCTCCCATATACTATTGATGTTGACCTATAAATGCAGGATTTGTCTGTTAAGGAATCTGCATAAAAGACAGGGGGAAACCCATTTGGCCTTGGGTAGGATACCCAATGTAACCCAAGGGAGGATAGTTTCCCTGGTTGGTCTGAGGTGGATAACCATTTTTCCCTTGAGAAGGGTAAAAATGTTGTACCTGAGGAGGGTAAGGGTTTTTCCCTTGGGGAGGAAAAGATTGTTGACCTTGAGGACCCCATGTGGGATTCAACACCCCTGGAAAGGGTTGTCCAGAGTATAGTCTGAAAGGATTGGGATTTGGAATTCCTCCTTGTGGGTTATGGTTTGATGGCCCTCCCTGATCTTGTTGATGAAACATACCTCCCTAGGGTAGTCCCTAGGATTGTGGGGGATTTCTTGTGAAAGAAGTTTGATATGGTCCCCCTGCCATTGGTTGTGTAACAACTGGGGTTTGACCAATGAAAGGGGGTTTCCCCCAAGTTTGAACTTGTATGTTGAATGACAGTTTCCCTCTGGTAGGGATGTGTCCACTGAAGGAGGGTTTCTCCCCAGTAGGGATTTTCCCCCTAGTCGGATCGTGTTGTGTGGAAGGGTTCAACATCCTATTGTGTGAAGGTGTCCCAACATGATTCTGTGGAGTGTACAAAGTTGTATCTTGAAGAGGGATGTTGGGAGTAACTGTCAAGGTACTTTGGACATGACTAGGTAACACAACTCCTCATGCATTGTGTACTTGTCCTGGAGTGGTAGAAGTATGGACTATTTGTTTGACGAGACTTTCGATAGTCTGACTTGATGGTCCTTCCTTTGCACCAATGGTGGTAGAGTTATGTGGAGGGTCAAAAGGCGGTCGACTAAAATGGAGTTCTCCATATAGAAATAATAGGGGTTTTTTGCGGATCTACCATTCCGTTAGAATGAACATGGGTGGTATATTCATCGTTAAAATTTGGTTGTATTGGTTCCATGTCTAATTGATTATACATCTTTGATGGTAACCTAGGGTGATCCTCTACTATGATAGTTCCCAAGGAATCCAAACATAGAAGGATTGGATCGATAGGAAGGTGTAAATCTGGGTCTTCAGGAAGAGTGGACTCTTCTTGAAACATAACCAAATCTCTCTCTGAGTTTGGTAGCAAAGGCATAGAAACACTTCCAGCGTCTTAATGGTTCTCAACTGATTCACGCTAAATGTCTTCAGGAGAGTTAGGAGGAAGGGGTTTGTATCCTTCTAGAGGAAACCCTTGGATCCTACGTGATCTACGAATAACTTTATCAACCACATTACCAATTGTTAAGGACAACTAAAAATAACAAAACAACACTCGCTAAAAAATCTAGAAAACCAACAAGCAAACGATGCCTTCTCTCAATGAACATACTAGTTGGTGATGAAATACAACATTGCATGATCAAAGTGAGAAGGGGATAGGATATGACTGGGTGGATCAGTTATGTTGGAGGCATGGTTAATAGAATTACAACTTGGTGCAAGTTCCCTCACGGTTTTACCCGTGGGTTACCCTCCAAGGAGTCCGAGTGAGTTTGACCAACGTTTGTTCTAGGTACAATGAAGACTTCCCTGCACTGTCACCTCGTGTAAGGACCCTAAAGATACTAGCTACTAAGAATACCAACTCGTAGTCAAACTCTAGGCAAGTATAGTAGATAGTCAAGTCCAAATGTATGGGAAGGATATCAAGTCCGAAATCCTTCAAGAGAATCGAGGACAAGTCGACCGATAAAATCCAGAGGACCCCTAATGGATTTAGAATTCATGAAGCTCCGAGACCAAATGAAAATAGTTGAACCTCAAGAAGAACCCCCAATATACGATCTTACTACTATGAATGGTTAAGCCTTGGAGGGATAATCTTCATTGCTCTCCCGAATGTGACCTCATGCGTAACTCCTATGTGAGAGGGGGAACCTAGCTATGCGTATACAAAAATTGGATTTACTCTCCCTATCACAAGATTCTGAGTTGGTATTGAATGCTTTGGAGAGTTATTCTCACAACCTATTCCAAAGCTCTAGTCCTAGTCTAGTGTTGGCATATAGATCTTGAAAATAAAAGTTTATAGATTGATTTTAATTAGCACTCTTTTTATGGTTGTTCATTACACAAAGGTGAATGAGAGTGAAACTTTTCTTAAGAATCGAGTTTGTACTTAAGAATCAAATCCCAAAGAAGAAAAAGAATGATACATAAACTTTTCTTTCAATGAACTTCTATATGTGGTGTTGTTCTTGAGTTTGTACTTAAGGCTCAAAGCATAATGTCAGGCATCAGGAAAAACATCTTTTTGGCGTAGTTGTCGGGGACGAAGAAACAAAGTTATTTTTCCCTGGGAGAACAACACTGTAAGTTTCTCTCTTTGATAGTGAACAAAGTTTGAATACATTATAAGGCTTAGTTTTTATTTTTCACTCGACGACTCAACAATTAATAAGCTAGCATCCAGTCGAAGGAATACAAGACAAAACCCAGATGGTGAGAAGACCACGCTCATTTCCGACCCTGAAAATATTTTGAAACCAAGGGGATACCTTAAGCAAACCACTACATCCACAAGAAAAGTTTACCAACCTAAACTCACACAGTCTAATGCTAAGTTTCCACTTGAATCATTAACTCTGCAAGAATTTTCCACCCAAATCCTTTTCAGAGAAACGTCGGTTGATAGAACTGAAGCCGAAATCTTAAACCCCAGATTAGTTTTATCCAAGATAAAGACCGAAACTGATTCAACTACCTCCTTTTCCAATAAAGGCAAAGAGCCCATCTCGATACCTGCTTTGACTGATATTCCATCAGTTCTCGAAGAAAAGTTTCCAACTTCCTGAAGTTTCGAATAATATATTATACATTCCAATTCGACTCTCACTGGTTCCCCCATTTACATATCTTGCAAGTATAAAGAACCTAGCACTCGTCTCTCGTTTCCTCCCTTTTTAGTTTTTCTCTCTCCTAAAGGTCAGTTCCTAGACCCCGTTTTACTTCATCCCAAAGTAGCCGAAAGGTCACTTCACGTCCTTGAAAACCCTCTGTACAATCTCCAAGTTTCATCCCCTAGATTGTCGATGGCTACTACTGGGGGAGGTGGTGCAGGCGGAGGTGGTGTGGGTAGAGGTGGAGGAGGAAATGGTGCCGAAGGAGGAGGGGGAGGCGGTCATGGACCACTCCCACCTCCTAGAATTTTCTCTAAGGTGGCTGCCATATACGATCCTTTGGTCCTCCTAGGCCCCCTCCATGATTTACCTGAAAACTATATTAAAAAACTCCCAAAGTTTACAAGAGAAGGAGACCTAACTGCGACTAAGAACATAAATTTTTTTGATCAATTTGCCGACATTCTTGGCCTCAAGCATGAAGATTTCTATTCATGATTGTTAGTCCAAAATCTCAAAGGACAGGTAAGAACCTGGTTCCAAGGACTGTCGGTAGGTTCAATATGATCATATGACAAGTTAGAAAGAGCCTTTCTCAGAAAATGGGGAGAAATAAAAGATCCTATTTATTATTTAACCGAGTTTGGAGCTTTGAGAAAGAAGAAATCAGAAACAATTCTCGAATTCACTCAAATATTTAATAAATTATACAACAAGATCCCAGCTGAAGTTAAACCTTCTCAACTTGCAGCAAAAGTAATTTTCCCCGGAGCCTTCACGCCCGATTTTGCTTCGTTATTGAGAGAAAGGAGAGCCATTGATCTCACTAGAATGCAAGACGATGCTGTAGAGATTGAGTCAAATATGATGGCATATGGAAAATTAAAAACTAAATTCGAAACGAGAAATAAAGAAACCAGACGATTTAGAGAACAAGCAGGACCCTCCAGATTTGGGAGGTCCTCGGAAGACAAAATGGATGATATGGAAAAAATAATTAAAGAACTATCAAATAAGATTTCGAAGATGGAACTAGATCAATCTAAAGCGGATTAGTTCGCTAGAAAATATTTCAGGAGAAACCCTAACCCTCAAAGACAACAAAGGAAGATTAAAAATGAAGATGAAAAGATTCAGGCCCCCTTTAAAAGCAAATTTGTTTTTAGGAGGAGATGACATGCAAGAATTCAAGGAATTAGAGGAAGATATGAATAATCTTGGTGATGATTGTCAACAACCTCATTTGAAGAGGCAAGATTATGAAAGGTCTTGAAAGGCAGAGCACATGTCTAATAATGATGATGACATAAATACCTCAGAAGATTCTTCTTATCAAGGAATCGTCGATAATATAATGGTCGAGCTACAATAGAAGTATAATTTAAGGCCTAAAAGTAAAAATATAGCAACTGCCTAATCGAAGAAAATATTGCCGAGAGGTGAAAAATATGAGCTAGCTCCAGAATGGACTAAAACACAGATTACCAAAACAAAAGGAGTTGACTCACATAATGCCAAAACAAAAACAATTGAGATACAAACTGCAGAAATAAAAATAGCTAAAAAGAAAGCAACACAAACCAACAAGTCAGAAAAAAAGGAGATAGATATCCAAACCAGAGAGACTAATCAGACAACGGGAAATTTTAATCTAGAAAATGAGATTAATAAGATCAAGATCCCTGTACCTCTGGTCGAACTAGCAAAAAACCCTACATATAGAAAACAAATTGCCAAAATGATAAATTTTTCAGATATTGAAAGTCAAGCTCATGTTGTCAATTTAGAAGATGATAAACTGAATATAATATTTGGTCCACATTTTGAAGGTGCCAGAGATACTATCACTCCCTTTTACATTATGCTAACTGTGCATGATCATCTGCTCCATAATTGCATGTTTGATTCTGGAGCTTCCCACAATGTGATGCCCAAAGCTATTATGGATAGACTTGGTCTCGAAATTACCACACCATACAAAGATTTGTATTCTTTTGATTCACGAAAAGTTAAATGTATGGGTATGATTAAAGATTTAGTGGTCAATCTTGCACATATTCCTGTAAAAAGTGTTCTGATGGATCTGGTCATTGTTGATATTCCTCCAAAGTATGGTATGCTTTTATCCAGGTCTTGGGGCACTAATCTTGGAGGATCTCTACAACTCGACATGACATACGCTACAATCCCAATCTTCGATGGACAATTCACCCACCTGTACATAGAAACACAACTGGCATATACAGTAAGTGATCCACATAACCCGAATAATTACCCTGTTTATGTCGCAGATCAGGATTTAGGAAATTCTATTTTATCGATTGATGAAGATACAGATGAATGTATAGAAAAAAATTGTACTGAAAAAAAAAAATAAAGATGTATATAGTACTGGAGTTTGGAAAATGTATTTCGATGGTGCTTCGTCCTATGAAGGAGCAGGAGCTGGAGTGATGTTTGTGGCACCCGGGAATGAGTTTATTATCCCTTTTTCTTATAGGTTACAATGGGACATCGATTTTACCAATAATGTGTGCGAATATGAAGCCTTGGTCTTAGGATTAGAGGCTGCCAGGAAGTTGAATATTAAAAACCTAGAAGTTTATGGTGATGCAGAATTAATCGTAAAACAGATAAATCTGCAGTACCAGGCCAAACACCCGAGGTTGCGGTCTTACAAAAATTGTGCCTGGGATCTGATTCAATTTTTTTTTCTCATCGGTTAATGTTCACTACATTCCCATAACAGAAAATCAACAGGCAGATTCATTAGCCAAAGGGGCCTCAACGTTTGTAACTCCTACTATTTTCAAACTAAAGTATCACATAGAAATGAGGCACAAACCCTCAATACCAAACAATATACAACACTGGAAGGTGTTCGAAGATGATGAAAAAATCAGACAATTCCTAGAAATGGTGGACGACTTTGCTGAAACGTATATTGACCAAGAAAATTAGAATGACCCTGTTTGGATCATGCAGGAAGGGGAAGACCCTCAGGAGTTTCGAGATAAGATCGCAAATCATCGCATTTTAGTGCTAAAAAATAATCAGATCCCTAAGGGTTTAATTCCTTTGGAGAGATTGTTTGATTGTGATGACATTCCATTAAAGTCTACCTTACAGCCTCAACCTAAATAGGTTGAAGATTGTGACATGGGAAATAAAGAGACTCCTAAGCTAGTAAAAATATCTAAATACCTTCCTCCTGAAACAAAAGGCAAATATGCAAAGTTACTCAAACAGTATAAAGATGTATTTGCTTGGTCTTATGATGAATTAATGATGTATGATAGCACCATAATCAAACACAAGATTCCTCTAAAGCAAGGCATTAAACCGTTCAGACAAAATCTCAGACAGATAAATCCCATACTATTGCCTGTGATAGAAAAGGAAGTAAAGAAGATTTTGGATGCTAAAATAATTGTACCACTCAGGTATTCAGAGTGGGTAGCCAACCTGGTCCCAGTCAGGAAGAAAAGTGGCGAAATCAGACTGTGTGTAGATTTCAGAAATTTAAATAAATCATCCCTCAAAGATAATTATCCATTACCTAAAATGGATCATGTATTGGAAAAAGTGGTCGAAGGAAATAGAATGTCTATGATCGACGACTTTTCAGGCTATAATCAAATCGCAGTCCACAAGGATGATAGAGAAAAAACAGTGTTCACCACCCCATGGGGTACCTTTATGTATGAAAAAATGCCATTTGGTGTGATGAACGTAGGTGCCACCTTCCAACGAGCTATGGACGTCGCCTTTGTCGGTGAAACAAATAAGTTCATTTTCATTTATCTTGATGATCTAACCGTATTTTCTAAATCTGATGCAGAGCATCTAATACATCTCAAACATACATTTGAGAAATGTCACAAATTCAGTTTGTCTTTAAATCCCAAAAAATCTCACTTTGCAATGCAGGAAGGTAAATTCTTGGGCCACATTGTATCTCGAAACAAAATTAAAATCGATCCAAAAAGGGTTGAAGCTAGAGATACTATCAATATTCCTAGAAATAGAAAACCAATTCAGTCATTTTTAGGAAAGATCGATTTTTTGAGAAGATTTATCCCAAACTTCACTGAAATCATGAAATTGATTACAGATATGATTAAAAAGACAGTGAGGCTAAATGGATGAATGAAGCCAAAGCATCATTTGAATGCATCAAGAAGGTCATAGGTGAAGCATTAGTGCTAGCAAACCCAGATTATCTAAAGGAATTCTTAATTTTTTCATTCGCATCCAAACACACAATTGCTGCAGTACTCCTACAAAAGAACGAAGAGGGGTTCGAACAACCAATAACATTTTTTAGCAAAATCCTTAGAGACGCGAAGTTGAAATACAACGTAATGGAAAAGTAGGCATATGCAATGGTCAAGGACTTAAAATCTTTCAGGAAATATGTATTACATTCTAAAGTGATTGCATATGTACCCACCAGTTCCATTAAAGATATACTAGTGCAACCCGATAGTGACGGAAAGAGGGGCTGATGGCTTGCTAAAATTCAAGAATTCGATCTAGAGGCGAAACCAAAAAATCTTGTCAAAGGACAAGGTTTGGCTAAGCTACTAACCGAATCTAACTTCAGAGCGCTTAGAATAAATAACCTGCAAGAGTGCGAAGGATTTCTGGACATAGACAAATTTGACGATCAAATACCTACAAATCAAATCGGGGAGTGTTGGGCCTGAGATATGATCAATTTTATGACAGTTATTAGGCACTTTTGCCGAATGTACATATGTGTTTTTCATGTTTTGGAGAAGCTTTTTGAA
Organism: Picea mariana; assembly: GCA_032191745.1. NCBI lineage: Eukaryota > Viridiplantae > Streptophyta > Pinopsida > Pinales > Pinaceae > Picea > Picea mariana. The sequence continues at coordinate 27,455 of JASDQU010684800.1, read as the reverse complement.
GAATTTTGTGTTAAAACGGTATGATCTACACTAGGTATGTATGATTCGTGTTTAATGTCAATATTGAGTATAATTCATGACCTTTTATGATTCCAAAGGTCTAATTCACGTTTTTCTGTTGTTACAGGGCAAAAACGCACCATGTTTCTACTTCAAGCACTCAGTCCTGCACTCGATCTAGAACCCGTTCCGACACTTCGTCCAACACCTCATCCTGCACAAAAACGGTGGGAGATTTGGCGGTTATGGTATTGGCGACCAGTGGTGGGTGAATCAGAGACATGGGTTTTGCTCGTGTTTATCCCCTCCAGCTACTAAACTCTTGACAACTCGATTTTGGGTTGTTATGGTGGGTGATTATTGGCTCACTCTGTTTCGGCAGTTAGGGCACCATTAATGAAATTTGCCAATTTTAGAAATGGTTCGACCCTCCTGTGGTCGACCACTTGGTCTATAAACATTATAAATACCACCGTGGTTCTCAGATAATTGTTAAGCAGTAGAAGAAGTCGTGTGTTAGAGCCAAAAACGATTTTGGCTCTGTTTTTGCATTTTTCAATTGCCAGAATTGTATAAGGCTGCGTTTTTCAAGTT
>JASDQU010684799.1:37271-62954 GCA_032191745.1 Picea mariana | reverse complement strand
TCTTTCTTTTGAATTTTCTCCATTTCATATACTCTCTCCAGAACTCTCATATTTCTCTCCAAACTTCTCCTTCAACTTGTGAAGAGAGACTAGCCACTCAATAGTCTAATTAAATATTTTCTTGACGCGATCTTTAAATTTCGGTACTTCTTGCAACCGGTCGAGCCACTAGTAAACCTCTTCTAGGAAACTGATATAGAAGATTTTGTATTGATCATTTGCATGTTCAGAATAAAACATATCATCCTTCATAACCTTCAGACTCCTCTTTCGTAGCTCAGCTTCTTGAAATATTAAATCGTCACACCTTCTTTCCCACCAATTTTCGATGTCAAACTTGAAGATATGATGTTGCATGGTATGAAAACTCACTTAAAAGTCAGGTCCTGACAACAGAACCAATTTTTTGCGCAAAACTGGAGACCGATGTTCTCAAAGGTTACCAACAAAGGTACCATTGTAGTCTAGTAGCACTGACATATTCAACCTTTCGCAAGGGAAGGAGGTCTCACCCGAAGCAGTGTAGAGACTTGAATGTAATGAAGTGAGTTAAAGAGGACACACCATCAAATCTGACATATTACAAAGTAGATTCATCCTTAAATGTGAAAGATCGTATTATTAGAAGTCTAAACCAGGTTATGTGTTTAATAATCCATGTTGTGCGGCATAAACCTAAATGCATACATGAGAAAATCTTGTAAAATAGTATCGCAAATGGAAATTACAAAATATAGGATAGATTGCATAAAAGGAAGATCATGCATTCATCCATATCACAAAAAAAAGTGTATGCTCGATTAATCTATTTTTTATTATCATATCTCAGACTGGTGTACATGGAACGAGTCTTTCATATCACATCTTATACAACAGAGCTAGAATCAACTTGTTCTCTTAGCAAATAGGCAACAATGGAAGAAATCACATCTAAAACCAATACAATAGAGAGGGATCATCCAACAAGTACAAGAAAAATTTACAAGTGTAACAATTAACCCTTTTCCATTACATTTTCCCCAATTTATATCATTCCCTTGGTTGTTTCTTGATTCTACTTCTATGTTTTCTTGATTCTGCTTCTGTTTCTTTCTCTCTTTGTATTTTCTTGCGCTCGAAGCTTCTAGACCTTTCATTTTCTTCCTCCAACTAGCATATGATATTTGTTTATTGTTGGAATGTTGGCAGTTATCTTTCTGCCACTTATATTTCTCATTGTTTTTCTGTATGGTTACACAAAACTATTATAATTTCACAAAACTGGGCGGTCTCCAAAATGAAGGGCCCAACAGGCCCCGACCACAATCTTTGACTCATACCAAGTCAACCTTCTGCTATTTTTCTGTGGTCATGTTCAAATGAAGGGCCCAACACAGAACTTTCCCCCTATTGCAAAGATGAACTCTATTCGATTGATTCTTTCCCTCGCTACTCATTTTGGCTAGCAAATCCATCAAATGGATGTTAAGAGTGCCTTTCTTCATGGAGACCTATATAAAGAAATTTTCATGGAACAACCTCCCAGTTTTGTGACAGATTCTAACTTGGTTTTTCGACTCAAGAAGTCTCTTTATGGTTTGAAGTAGGCTACCCAAGCTTGGTATGCTAAGATTGACAATTTCTTTCTTTAACTTGGTTTCAAATGTTGTGAATCTGATCACATCTTGTATGTTCTCCATACCAATGTAGACACTTTGATTTTTTTTGTATATGTATATGACCTTCTCATTACTAGAAATAATAATGATCCCATTCTTAGATTGAAAAAACAACGTGTTGACTCCTTTGACATGACATGCCCTGGTACTCTACATTGTTTTTTGGGTCTTCAAGTATTACCACTATGTGATGGTTTTTCCATTTCTCAATCTAAATATGTGATGGATATTCTGACACAATTTAGTATGGTTTATTCTAAGCCCTGTGCTACTCCTTTTCAATATCAATTAAATCTCACGAAAACTTGTCAAACACCCATAGTCGATGCTACACTTTATTGACAATTGGTTAGCAATATTATTTATCTTTCTCATAGTCGACCTGACATTTCCTTTGTTATTAGTGTGGTTTCTTTATTTATACAGGACCACAAAAAAAGCCACTGGAAATCTATATTTAAGGTACCATTTATTTTGGTATCAAGTATTATCAAAGTTCATATTCAAAAGTTGACTTCACCGACTCTAACTGGGATCATGCAAGAAACATAAGACAATCTCCTTGTTGACTATAGAAGCATAATATTGTTTCTCCATTCAAGTAGGTACTAAAGCAGTATGGATCCACCAACTTTTGGGTGAACTTGGCCTTCCTATTCAGACCTCGACTATAATCTACTATGATAGTCAAAGTGTCATACAGGTTGCTAATGATCTTGTTTCCCATAGTAATATGAAGCGTTTTGAGCTCCATGCTTGCTATTTTAGACAGTTGGTTCATGAGAACTTTGTCTCTCTTGAATATTGTGAAACAAATGATCATGGTGTTGATATTTTAAATAAACCCTTATATAATTCTAGATTTATCAAGATATGAACGATATTTGGGCTTCAGGAAGATGCAATTATGGGGGGTTTTCATGATGACGTCATTTCATCTCTCGAATATATAGAGACACATGTTGATGGGGAGGTGTTGGAACATCAAGCATTGATGGTTCATCACACATCTCTTGGATTTAACTGATCAGGCGGTCGACCTACATCTGGATACACTAGGTTGGGTGATCGAACAAATATCTACATTAGTTAGTTGAGTAGTCGACATGCATGTCAATCGAACATTTGACCAACAGTCAAAGATATTCAGGTGATGGATCAACTAGCCCAACAATCAACTACAAGTTGAACGCATGGTCAGTCGAGTCGAGCATCCTTGTCAAGCCTACTAAAAAACTCATATTTGATGGAGTTAACTCTAACAACCAACGATTATATGCGGACAAGATCTTCTCGATTTAATGGAAGTTGATTAGATCTTGAGGCTATAAATAGCATACCCCTTGGGTCATTATTATTAAGTGATAAAAGTGATATCATATGGATATATCAAGGTCCAATATGCATTGTGATGTTATGATCATGGTGCACTTTGCTTAAGTACTGTAACAATGTATTTAGATGCCACCTTTTTTCTTTAGTTTTTTTTATTCTCTCTTCTATTATCTACAGAATTGTTAGTTTGTTTCGTTATAGGTTCCACCCATTTCCCAAAAAATTACATGCCTCTATAATCAGGAAGCCACCCAAAAATGCATGGCATCCTTTAGTCAATTGCGAAGGCACAATTCTTATTTTGAAATCCACCCTTTTATCCTTCACAATGTATGAACATGGTTTTGATTTACCAACAATTATGGGCCCATTCCCTCACAAGATTAACCATATGTAAAAAGGTAAAAGAGCATGGGAATTTTACTTTATAAAGTGTATTTTTTATATTTAATTGACACATATGGACATGGGATTTGCTTCTTTGATTTGATGATAAATCTAGGATGTGACTTATGATTTGCAACTCGTATAGTGTGCTTAAGATTAGGAGAAAGAAAGGGATTAAAAAATGGATAAGAATAGGGGATATGAGTTTAGCTTGAATGTTAAGGTTTATATAAACTAATAGGTGGGGACCCCCAATGAACTTTTGAACTTTTAACATATCCCCCTTGTTTCTCCTTAAAAACAAAAAAAAATAAAATTGAAGTCATCCAACATCCATTTAATTATAAACATAGCACATATCCCAATCAGATCATACTTATAAGCATCCTTGTGACTCCCGAATAATAAACATATTTATCAAAAATAAATATATCATAATTTTGTTTAAGTCTGAGATGTCATAAATATGTCAAAATAAATATACCATCAACTGCCTAAAAAATAATATTGTTGTGAAAATATCCAAAAATGATGAATAATCAACTTGTCCAAAGCATACCACTGTCTAGAAAATAATAACTAGAACTGACCTCAACAGTAAAACCATCATAATAATACTTGAAAATTAGAAGTCATATTTTTTTTATGTGAAAACAACCTACCTCTATTTACTCTCATGTGGATTTACTACTTCCAAACCTTCATTAATTGGTGCATTAACTCTTGTTGTTGATTCTTTTGGATGCATGTCCTCAAAATAAATATATTTGATTTCATTTTTTGGATTCTTAGCATGAGAGATGACTGAATGTGAAGAAGTTATTGACTAATCAAAATTGATAGATTGGGCAAGTCATTTTCCTTTTCTAGGTTCAGGATTCTGGATTTGATATTCAAGATTCTTTAATGGCCGAGAAGAATGAGTATGATAAGCTTCTGATGTAATATGGAGGGAATATCTCTTTGTAAGAGGTGGAGGTAATGGAAATGAATTTGTGGGCCATCCTTGGGCTTAATGTTGAGGAGGGTTAACAATATCAATCCAACCATCATTGGTTGGAATCTCAGGAGGTGATGAAACATGTGTTTGTATAGGAAAACCATAAATACTTCGATGAGGATGAAGGGGTGGTCTTTTAGGTGGAGGACAAGGTTAAAAATTCCCTTGTCCTTCTAATTTCAAGAAACTAGTTTGTAGGAGATGGTTAAATTCCCCATATTCAACAACGAAATAGATTGAGAAGTGGAGTCTTTTGTTAGCCCAAAAATCACTAGGCCTTATCCCTCTTCCTTGATTTCCTCTACCACCACTGCCTCTACTGAAGATACTCATCTGTAAGTGCAAAGCAGAGTTAGAGAATTCGTACAATAGCCAATAAACATCAAATACCCTTTGCATAATATAACCTAGAAACAACTCTGTTGATGGAAAACAACATGCAAGCAATCAAGGAGATACAAGGGAAAATAGGTCAAGGTTTTAAATTCTTCCCATCAACTCTTCTTCATCACATAAGTAATTATTATTTAAGAACATGGGAGAAACAATGTATTTGGGGAAATTGATGGGATTATAATGTGTGAAAATTGAAATAATGGAAAGGAAATGTAATGGCACATGTCCAAAACAATCTATCATCGAACACAAATAAAGTCAAATTATCTTTTAACAATCTCTCAATAATTTCCCTATCAATTTTATATCGACCTATATCAATCCTTTATTTTTTTAAATTAACTATGCATCAAGGGGAAAAACTTTTGAATAAAAAAGAATATGGAATTGGGAGTTGGAAATAACTTATGAAAAATGGAAATATGGAGGGAATTGGCCTTGAGCAAATAATTTCCCTATCAATTTTATATCCACCTCTATCAATCATTTATTTTTTAAAATTAACTATGCATGAGGGGAAAAAACTTTTGAAAAAAAATGAATATGGAATTGGGAGTTGGAAATAACTTATGAAAAATGGAAATATGGAGGGAATTGGCCCTGAGAAAATAAAAATCAGTTTTGTAAAATATAAGCAGCATGTAACATACTCTTTCAAAATCTGACCATAACCATATTCACATCCCCATCAAAATATATTCTTGTTTCCAATATCAATACCAATTTATCAGGAAATATTTAATTTCATAACATAGGGGGAAGATAAATGAGCATTTGAAATGATACATGAATTTTGGAATGAAGGAATAGCTGATGGAAAGTGACAACATGAGGGAATTGATCCTCTATATAAGAAATAAAACATTGAAATCCTCGACACAATTCTCATTTCCATTTAAATATTAAAGTCATGAGAATCAATAAATGATAGTTGCAAACATATACCAACCTTAATTGAACCCTTCTTCAATAGTACTATTTAGCGAATACACACAACTTATATCATCCTGTATAATCATTATGAGGATTGAAATTTATTTATCATTGGTAGCATGAGTAGTATGTTTCCTTATTTGATAGAGCTCTTTAAACCTAAACTATCATCAAACTATTGTGATATTTCTTAATAATTATGGCTTGAAAATATTCATCTTTCAAAACTGATATGAACCATTCCCAAATAACTTTTTGTGTAAAAAAAATTGAATAGTGTCAAAGAAATTATTTGATATGTTCATTATTTGGAGTTTCCATCTTATCAAACATTACTTTCAAGAAAATATCCATCACATCCAACAAAAAAAACAATCGATGCATATTAAATTGGTCATCTTCCAAAATGGTCAGGGATCGAAATTGATCATACTCGTCTTTCATCATAGCTGAAATTTATCATTGTATTTAACGAGTATTAGGGTTGCCAAATTTAAGATGTGAAAACTCTTCTTGTAAGACCAAACCATATTCTTTAACTTGTAGGGATGCTAAACCCTAGGGTTTAGCAACAAACATACTTAATTCTCTGACATCAACCAAGCAAACCAGTAAGATAGTTTTTTAAATGCTTGGACTTGAAACCAAACTGAACAGTTCCCTTTGTATCATGACTTGAAACAACATTTCCAGGAGTGCAATCCAAAAAAGATATGAAAAACCCATAACCCTAGTACCAAGCAGAGATTACTCTAATACGACACAAGCTTGATTGAAGCATAATTTTACATATGAAGATGGAAAGAGGGTTTAATGGAAACTCATAATGAAAGGGAAAAGTCGAGGAGTGGCCCCTTTTTCTTTTAAACAAAATACAAACACTTAGGATGTGTCATCATTATATTGAGGTTGAATCCTCAATTTTCCCCATAAAAATATATCGAGGGAGAACAACTTTGAAGAAAGTTTGAAAAAACAAACGATATTTACAATTTTTTGATGGATATGAACCAAAGAACCAAACAGTAAAGTGAAATAATAATTTCATTTTCAGGAGGAAAGAAAGAAAATGACAGAACATATTCACAAGCAAAGAAGCATGTTTATTCACAGTCAAACAAAGCTCCTTCTAAATTACCATTGCAAAAAATTGACAAGCATTTGATGGGTATAAGATACAATAACATACCTTCGCTAACAATTTTTTTTCCTCTCAAAAAAGTTGAGTTTCATTGTCAAAACAACCACGACCAAAGGTTGAGTAGAACAATCTCTTCAGAGCTCAGTTCCAAAACTAACAAAGTGAAAATACCATGATGTTCAAGGTGGTAACCTCGATGAAAAGCTCGCTTCCTTTGAATTCAATGCATGGGACCTCACATCACCTCAACATTAACTCTTTTCCAGATCATACTTCTATTAATCAACCACATTAAATAGAAATACAACTTACCATGCCACATATTCATCAGTTCATGTGCTTTACATCCCTGCCATCAAAGTTTTAATGCCTTTTGTAATGGAGACTAACTCAACATCATTTACAATTAACCCACATCCATTTCCAATCCCAAGATGCGATAGTATATATCTGTCAAAATAAATGCTTAAGTAAAGGTTTGAATGACATCAATAGGCTATATGAAATCAATATGAAAGAATAAAATATGCCACATGCATCGTGTTTGAAAGAAATTTCCACTTTTAAAGCTTTCACCATATCACATTTGTATATATCATAGAATAATATATATATGAGGGCCTGAGACTACCATACAACATATAATGTCATACTATGGTGTTTAAGTAGCACTTCATGTTGGATCATTGTGATATATCAACCAACTTTTCAAAGGTAACAAAAAAAAACACCATATCACTAGCAATTGAATTTGCACATTCTATGAGAACTTCACAATATTATATCATCTTGATGGTGCGGAACACAAACCATGATAAAATGACCATGAATTTTTCCCATACTTCATGTTATTATAATTGATAACATGGAAAACGATTATATGTTTTAAATCACCATATACTAGAGAAACCCAAATGAATAATCAATATGTAGCAAGATACCTCCAATAACTATAGTAAAATGAAGTGCTATCATTAACTCTTATAACAAGGGGATTGTCAATTTTCTTTCTTTTGCTAGGGTGTCCCACCTACAGTTAAGTAGTTATAAATAATAGATAATAAAAAAAATTATATCAGTTCCTTGCAACCATTTGCAAGCTTACTGGCTTAGTTGGCAATTTTATAAGTCAACATCTGGCGACTCCACATGGTAGACAATTTTTGAATTGGCTAGAACCGAGAATCTTTGGTTTTGTTTGTATCAAATTTATAGAACTATCAATTTTTCTCTGATAAATTCTTGCAGGAAACAATATGGAGGGAAGAACAGGAAAGAAGAAGTGGGGATAGCTATCACTTCATGTATTAGAAAATTTTATGTAGGTTTGGAAATTGTTACATAAGTAGTATTACAAACCAAAGAAGATTATTTGTCTCTTTCTTCTCTCATAGATTTTACAAGATAAGTATAATGTGTAGTTGACATGACAAAGCAAATGAACTTACAAATAAAGAAAGCAAAATGTTAAAACAGAAATCAATCAAAAATTGATAAATAAGGAAAATCAGTTAAGCAATTAAGACATAATAAATGAGGAAAAAGGAGTATATACAAGAGACTATACATGGATCATTAAAAATAATCAATCAAATCAATCTGGCTTAGCATGATGCTTCAGATGTGAGCCATTATTTGTAAACGAAAACAATCACTCTTCCATGTCCTTAAGAAAATAAGAGTTGTTACCTATGACAGAGACAATTTTATATGGAGCTATCCACAACTTCTGAAACTTGGAGTGCTTTCCTATTTCAGCATGAGCAACAGCCCAAAGCAATACTTTGTCAATAACCTTGAAAATGGCATATTTTTCTTTTTTATCAAAATGTCTTTTAATTGTTTGTTGCCTTTTCCTTAAATTGTCTAAATCATGATTTCTTTGTTCCTCTAGGGAAAACAAAGCATTAATTTTGTTGGTTGTGGAGCATGATTATATACATGATTCATAGGTCTTGTTTCAGTCGCGTTTGGACCCCACTACCTAACGGAGAGGTGTGGGGGGGATTTCCTCCCCACTTCTCTCGCCGGGGGGGTCCAGGCAGGGGAAACGATAAATTTTGCAGGCCCCCCTGGAGGGGGATTCGGGGGAAGCGCCCCAAAAGATAAATTTTGGGGAAAATTTTCTTGTAAAATATTGTAGTTTAGTAGTCAATCTGGACCATTCATTATGACATCACAGATCTTATGGTAGAAGTTATGTTAGGGATTTTTTCCCCTAGAAGGAAACCTTATTTTATGTATGAGGGAATTGCGTTGTGGCTATGTGAGTGAGTGAGTGAATATTGTATTCTAATAGATGATACTATGAGAGAAATAAGAGGAAGTTACAATGGGTATGTTGTAGGTTGTATACCTTCATTTACTGGATAATAATAAAGGAAGGACCCAGAAATTTCTCTGGTAGGCGTAGCCCACATTGGGTTAAACATGTACATCTGTATCTCTATTGTATTGTATATCTTCTGTGTTTTATTTCCGCATTTTTTTTTATTTTATTGCTCTGCAATCCTGTTTTTCTAACAAATTCTTTGGGGAAAACATGATGAATTTAATTCTTCAAACTATAATGCCAACCTTAGTGAGGTAAGTTCCAATTCTACAGGCATGATGACTTCTTGGCCATATAAAAACTAGAAAGGGGTATGGCCAGTGCCAGACTTGGTGGTGGTTCTATCTACCCAAAGAGAGTAAATAAGTAGTGTATGCCATTGACGAGACTTATCATCTATTTTTCTCTTCAAAATTTTGATCAGATTCTTATTAGTAAACTTAGCCTGCCCATTTACTTGTGGATAATAGCTATAGGAAGTGAAGTGATTCACACCAAATTTTCCAAGAAAATGAGTGAATTTTGAAGAAATAAAATTTGGGCCATTATCTTAAACAATTTCAAGAGGAAGACCAAAACGAGAGAAAATGTTTGATTCCAAAAAGGATATTGCTTGTTCATCTTGTGCATGTTTAAGTGGTACAACTTCATTCCATTTAATGAAGTAGTTTGTAGTTGTAAGTATGATAATATGTCTTACAGAAGATGGAGGATTTATACGACCAATGAAATATAAACCCCATTTAGAAAATGGAAAATCGGGAAGAATAGGCTACAGAGGCATAGCAGAAAATTTTTCCCTACTAGTGAATTTCTGACATTTATCACAGGCCCTTGTGAATTTAAAAGAATCTTGAAAAATAAAAGGCCACTAATACCACATTCCTAGAATTTTGAAGGAAACAATCCTTGCTGCAAAATACCCACCAATGTGTAAATTTGAGTCTACTAATCCATGCATCTGTTTCAATATTTTATGGGCTATAATATCATCAATACATCATAATAATAACCCATCAACAGATCTTCAAAATAAGATATTTGGAGGCTTTGAGATGTAGTCTTCTTCATTGATAAGATTCTAAGTAATCAACACACTTTTGATATTGTAATTAATAAATTATGTCCTTATACCAAGGATGCTCAGTGAAGTCGAGATTTTTATTTTTGATAAAGAAACATGTTGACAAGGCATTTTCGTTTTCTTCAAAAGAGTCATTTGGTTCAATGTGTTGAGCGAAGTGAAGTGTCAAGTCACATCCCTTAATAGTATTAGACGTAGTAATCTTTAAATCATGTTCTTGAATCTTTTCAAGCTAATGGACAAGTTTTCCAGAAAGGTGGCCAGTTTATGTAAGAAAAAACTTGACAACGGGTAAATGAATTTTTACCTATGTGTGTTTGTTGAGGATGAAGTGGATAAATTTTCTATAGAATTAACGAGAGAGAAAGAATATTTTTCAATAAAAGTGTATTTGATTTCGTTGTGGATTAATCTTTGACTCATATAGGCTACATGTTGTTCATTAATCTGATCATATTTTTACATAAGGACAACAGAAATTGCCTCTTCTGTTGAGTTCATATAAGTGATAAATTCTTTATTAAATCCAACTTCGCCAAGACCGGATCTGAATGGATTGCCTTCTTAAATCCTACAAAATCCTTTTCGACATATTCTATTCAAGAGAAAGATTGATCATGTTTCATCATATAATGAATAGGTTTAACCATCACAGCGAAATTAGGAACAAATATTCTAATAAAAATTATCCTACCCATGAAAGAGTGGATTTCCTTTTTAGATGTGGATGCTGGAAGATTTAAGATTGTGGTAACCCTTTCAAGATCTATACAGATCCCAGAATTTGAAACAACGTGTCCAAGGAATTTACCTTGAGTAATGCCAAAAATAGACTTTTTAGGATTTAAGGACATACCAAATTTTCTACATCATAAAAAGACTTGCTTAAGATGATCAAAGTGATCCTATTGGTTTTTTGAATAAACAGTTAAATCATCAAGATATACTTGGATAATATTACCAATGAGATCATTGAAAGCTATTTTCATAGCTCTTCATAAAGTGGCACCTGCATTAGATAAGACAAAAGGCATATGTTCATAAGCAAAATTTCCCCAATGAGTAGTGAATGTGACTTTGTATTTATCAATCCTCTTAAATCTTATTTGATTATAACCTGAAAAACCATCGAGTAAGGACATCATTTGAGATCCAACAACTTGCTGCAAAATTAATTCCATGTTAGGGAGGGGAAAATTATCTTTGACACTGGCTCTGTTTAGTGCATGGAAATACACACAATCTAATTTCTCCAATCTTCTTTCTTACAGGAAGAAGATTAGATACCCATTTTGACTATTTGATTGGGAAGATAATATGAGCATTCAACAATTTTTCCACTTCCTTTTTAATGGTAGCTTCAAGTGCGAGATTAATAGGTCTTTTTTTCTTCCTAGTTGATTTTGCTTCTTCCTTTATTGGAATATCATGTTGGATAATACTATGATCAAAACCATGATGATCCTCATAGGATCGGGCAAAAACATCCTTAAACTCATGGAATATATCCATGAATTTAGCCTTTTCTTCTTCAAACATTGTGCTCCAACTTTTAAAACTTTTGGTTGTTCAAGAGTTCTAATGTTCAAAGGAATCATATACCCTATTTTCCATTTTTACTCCTCTTCTTTCTTATCATCATGGTTGCCAATGTCACTCACTGAAAATGAGCTCTCGAGAGAAGTCAAGCCTTTAGGAAATTTATTGTCTTCAAGCGAAATTATTTCCTTAGGCTTATAGAGCTCAATTTGCAAGAAAGCACAGATGCTTTCATCATCGAGAAATACCTGCCAATAGTACACATTATTAAGAAGATGAGGTCTATATAAGGACAAGAATGTACAATCATGTCTTTGAGGAAGTAACTGTCTTGTAGGACAAACTACAAAAAAATCTTGCCTATCAGTGATATAATTTAGCTCCCTTTTAATATGAGTGATGTTAAAAGACAACATATTTTGGATCAATGCCCAAACAGCTTGGGTGTACCTCTTCAGTAACTTGTTAGTAGGAGTATAATTTTTCCTAACCAGATTGACAACAAGTTTTGAATCTCTAAAATTGGTAAGATAACCACAGCCTAAATTATAAGTATTCTCAATACCTAACAATAAGGATTCAGATTCAGTTACATTATTTGTATAGGAAAATTCAAGTCTATGGGAAAAATTATGAATTTTACCCACATGTGAATATAAAACAATGTTCGCCCCATTAACTTCATTTGAACATGCACCATCAACGTGCATATGCCACATATTGTCTTCATAGTCATGGGTTTGTTAAAGAGAAGTGTCATCTTCATCATTCAAAATTGAATAAACACCCATATATTCCTCAATAAAGTTTACATTTGACTGAGGAACCCTTTCAATATACGGTGAAATTCTTCCTTCTCTGAACATGATTATATTCTTCCCATTTATGGGAATATACAAATGAGAGCCATTTTAATGTAAGTAACCACCCGTTAAATCCTTCTAGTCTCTACCAAAAATGATTGAATTATTACTAACGAGCATGTCAATCACTTGTAAATTCAAAGTGGTTCTGATTTCTGGAAGAGCGCAAAGAACTAAAGTTACATCTTTAATCTCATCGATCATAGATTGTTGTTGATTATTATAGGACAACATGCTTCTCACATTTTCATTTGTTTAAGAGAGGCCAAGTTCTTCCATAATAATCTTGGACATTACACTAAGTCCAAACCTACCATCCATTAGGAAGCAATGAGCTATCCTATCAAAAATATTTATAGAAATATAAAAAGGTGCATTTTTTTACATAATTTTTAAAACTATTTACACCTATTTTGTTTACATGTGAATCATCTTCATCAAGGTTTTCGGATAAACTAGCCATTGAATAAGTTTTACCTTCCATAAAAAAATTAAGATGTTATTGTTTCTCGGGGACAACGACTATGTCCAAGAGAATTGCATCTGCTTTTATGTTAGCTAGTTATTTCAATATGTTATACTTTGATGAAGGTATAGAGGTTGAATCCCCTTGACTTTGTGCTACTCTATCAACCTGAGGATTTGTACTTGGAGAAGAAGAGCTAGGAGAAAAGGTAGCTTTGGGATTTCCACCCTTTCCCTTGTCAGTATAATATTTACTCCGAGTATTTACTAACATTACATCTTCTTCAAGAATGAAATCTAAGGAAGTGACAATTGTTTCATTTATTTTTCCAAAGATTCTTTCCTATGCTTTTCTCTTAACTTCACAGGTGTTCTCCTCGTGATTTTCATAGAAAACGTTACACCAAGCTCTATAGAGGATAGCCTTTGGATGATTATATGGTAAGGAATTGATAGGATGATTTCTCAAAACAAATTGAGAAGATGATTCAACATGGATTGAATTAGTAGTGATCCCTTTCCTTTCAAAATCCACATCTGATTACTCATATCTTGAACCAACTGCAACATAGTCGACATTTATGTCTTCTTAACAAAATCTTCTTTAGGAAGACCTCTTCTTTCCATTTATTCTTCATACTACAAACAAGTTTGAATTGCAGACCCTAGGCTTGTCACATTTTTCTCTTCTAACCTATGACGATAAGAAGAGGGTAAGGAATTATAGTACTGAATGAAAGCAGCTTGATTATGAGGAAAAATCATTTCTAGAATTGGATTTTACAATCTGGTGAATCTACGATTGAAATATTTAATGGTTTCACCATTTGTAAAAATAATGTTATTATAATCCTTTAACAAATATGTTGGATTCTTGGGCTTCTCATATGTTGATTTAAACTAGTAAACTAGCTCATCTCAAGTTGAAAATACTTTAGGAGGAAATTTGAAAAAATCAGCAACAGTTTTACCCTATAAAGAATTAATGAATAATCACGAGTATCATTATCATTTCCTCCTATATTGTGGCATGTGTTGGAAAATGCACTAAGATGTTCTTTTGTATAAGTGATGCCATTTCCTGAAAATTTTGGCAAATGATCTTTGAATTTAGAAAGGCGATTAGTAGCTAGAGCAAGATCTAGAGGTGAAGACACATGCCATGATGTAATAGTGGAATCTTCCTCAAACTTGAATAAATTGAATTCCTTGATTATTTTGGCAAGAATGGTGGTTGATTGAACTGAATTTGATGACTAAAAATACTCCCAATTATGAATGAAGAGGAGGATTGCGAAGAAGAAGATTGACTAGTACCAGAAGAAGAACCGGAAGATGACATTTTGAAAGTGATAGGGATAAATGATATTGAAGAGATGGAAGAATCAGATAAAGATCTGTTATTTTTTCCCTGTAGGGTTTCGAGGATAACCTTTATTCTTCCTATCTATAAGTTAGGATTAATTTATGGAGACAAACCTCTCATTCTTCATGAAGAACGGTATACAGAGTACATAAGAGAATTTATTAATGAAGAGGATGATTTCTAACCATATTTTGTTGAGCTTCACGTTGTTCTCTAATTACAATATCTTGAGAAATAACCTCCCAAGATTGATGAAGTTTAGTTCATGTATGGGCTATTTCCAAAATTGTATTAAATAAAGATACAGAAATGTTGGTCTGATCATATAAATCGTTACCAATATTAAGTTGACACACAACAACTATGGTCATGAAAACAGTGAATAAAAAAAATATTAAGTATAAAAAATACAATAAATACATAAATAAAATGCAACTACCAGAGAAATATTGAAGATTTCCCCAGTATGATCACCAAATAAATGTTGATCAAAAGGAATGGCCTTATACTAATACCAACATTTTCAAATTTTTCTTGGTTAGAGAAAAATAGTTGGGGTTATCACCATGTGTTTATAGCCCCTTTTAAAAAAAAATCAATTAAGTCTCAAGAAATATCTCCTTGGAATTAATGTTATCTTTTATAAGTGTAGTATGTCAATGAAAGAAAATATTTATAACAGAAAATAATTTTTTTATTTTTTGAACTCCTTTAGAAATAAAAATCAGACATAAGATTACACAAAAACTCAAATGAGACTTCAAAACCATCCAAAGTTTTTATTTATTCAAATCTGAAATACAACCAACAACATTATTCATACCCAAAAGGTAAGGACCAGAATGAGACTTAGTAGTCAAAGATGGTATACTACATCATACAAAGACTATTGGTATCATTAAGTGAAACCAAAACTGAAACAAAGCTGAAAAGACATGTCATAAATGCCATTGCCTTGACTCTACACAAAATCCTTAATCAGTACTGGAAACTAATCCATCAATCTAATAAGAACCCATAGACTATCGGAGATAGGTGATCAAGCTTCTGAAGTATATCGGCAAATCAATACTTCTTCGTTCTCCTTATTGCCACCTTCAGTAGGATCCTGCTATCAACAAGAAGTTCTTAGCACTTATGTGTTTCAGAGATGAATGAAATAGTAAAGTAATCTCACTTAAGAAGCAAGAGAATACCTTATCAAAGTTGTTCTCTCTATCACTCTCCTTTTGCTTGTCCCTTGAGTTCTCTTTTATTCTTTCAAAAGTTGTTTGAGAAGTTGAACTACTTTTAGTTAAGTCATTAACTAATTTTAGTTAATGGGGCCAATTCATAATTGAATAATAGTAATATTTAATGATAAGGATAAAATAAATACTAACTAATAGGTGGGGACCCCCTAATGACCTTTTGAACTTTTAACATATCCCCCTTGTTTCTCCTTTAAAAATAAACATAAATTAAAGCCATCGAACATCCATTTAATTATAAACATATCACATATCCGAATCATCTCATACCTATAAGAATCCTTGTGACTCCCGAATAATAAACATATTTATAAAAAATAAACATATCAGATTTTTGTCTAAGTCTGAGCTATCATAAATATGTCAAAATAAATATACCATCAAATGCCTCAAAAATAATATTGTTGTGAAAATATTCAAAAATGATGAATAATCAATTTGTCTAAAGAATACCACTATCCAGAAAGTTATAACTATAACTGATCACAACTTTAAAAGCATCATAATAATACTTAAAAAATCAGAAGTCATATTTTTTATGTGAGGCAACTTGCCTCTGTTTACTTTCATGTGGATTTATGACTTCCAAACCTTCATTAACTGGTGCATTGACTCTTGTTGTTGATGCTTCCAGATGCATGCCCTCAAAATAAATATATTTACTTTCATTTTTTGGATGCTTAGCATGAGAGGTGACTGAAAGTGAAGAAGTTACTAACTCATCAAAATTGATAGATTGGGAATGTTGTTTTCCTTTTCTATGCTTAGGTTCCAGGATTTGAGATTTAAGTTTCTTTAATGGCGGAGAAGAATGGGCATGAGAAGCTTTTGATGAAGTATGGAGGGCATACCGCTTTGGAAGAGGTGGAGATAATGACATTGAAGTTGTGGGATATCCTTGGGCTTGATGTTGAGGAGGGTTTAATAATCTCATTCCAACCATCATTGGGTAGAATCTCAAGAGGTAATGAAACATGTCCTTGTATAGGAATACTAGAAATACATGGATGAGGATGAAGGGGTATTCTTTCAGGTGGAGAATCGAGTTGAAAATCCCCTTGTCCCGCTAAGTTCAAGAAACTACTTTGTAGGAGTTGGTTAAACTCCTCATATTTGGCATTGAAATGGATTGAGAAGCGAAGTATTTTGTTACCCCAAAAATCATTAGGCATTCTCCCTCTTCTCCTGTTTCCTCTTCCACCATTGCCTCTACTGAAGAAACTAATCTATAAGTGAAAATCGGAGTTAGAGCATGCATACAGTAGTCTATAAACATCAAATACCCTTTGCATAATATAACTTAGAAACAACTCTGTTGACAAGAAACAACATGAAAGAAATCAAGGAGGTACGAGGGAAAATCAGTCAAGATTATCAATTATGCCCATCAAATCTTCTTCATCACATAAGTAATTATTATTTAAGAACATGGGAGAAACAATGTATTTGGCGGAAATGATGGGATTGTAATGTGTGAAAAGTGAGATAATGGAAAGGAAATGTAATGGCACATGTCCAAAAATAATCTATCATAGAACACAAATAAAGTAAAAGTATTTGTTAACAATCTCTTCATAATTTCACTGTCAATTTTATATCCACCTCTGCCAATCCTATATTTTTAAAAATCAACTATGCATCAGAGGGGAAATTTTGAATAAAAATGAATATGGAATTGGGAGTTGGAAATAACTTATGAAAAATGGAAATATGGAGGGAATTGGCCTTGAGAAAATAAAAATTGAATTTTTCAAATATAACCATCATGTAACATACTCTTTCAAAATATGACCATAACCATATTTACATCCCCATCATAATATATTATTGTTTCCAATATCAATACCAATTTATCAGGAAATATTTAATTTCATAACACAAGGGGAAAGATAAATGGGCATTTGAAATGATATATGAATTTGGGAATGAAGGAATAGCTCATGGAAACTGACAAGATGAGGGAATTGATCCTATGTATAAGAAATAAAGCATTTCGATCCTAAAAAAAAGTCTCATTTCCATTTAAATATTCAAGTCTTGAGCAACAATAACTAGCAGTTGAAAACATATGTCAACCTCAATTGAACCCTTCTTCATTAGTACTATTTATCGAATGCACACAACTTATATCATCTTGTATAATCATTATGAGGATTGAAATTTATTTATTATTGGTAACAAGAGTAGCATGTTTCCTTCAATTTCAAGCAGACTGTTTGATAGAGCTCTTTAAACCCAAACCATCATCAAACTGTTGTTATATTTATTAACAGTTATGGCTTGAAAATATTCAGGATTGAAAATATTCATCTTTAAAAACTCATATGAACCATTCCCAAATAACGTTTTGTGTAAACAAAAATTGAATAGGGCCGAAGAAAGTATTTTATATGTTCACTATTTGGAGTTTCCATATTATTAGGCATTACTTTCAAGAAAATAGCCATCACATACAAAAAAAACAATCAATGCATATTAAACTGGTCGTCTTCCAAAATGGCCAGGTATCGAAACTGATCACACTCATCTTTCATAATATCTGAAACTTATTGTTGTATTTAAAGAGCATTACGGTTACCAAATTTAAGATGTGCAATTTCTTCTTGTAAGACCAAAACATATTCTTTAACTTGCAGGGATGTGAACCCTTGGGTTTAGCAACAAACATGCTTAATCCTCTGACATCAACCAAGAAAAGTGATAAGATATTTTTTAAATGCTTGGGATTGAAACCAAACCGAACGTTTCCCTTTGTATCATGACTCAAAACAACATTTCTTGGAGTGCAATCCAATAGAGATATGAGAACCCCATAACCTTGGTTCCAAGCAGAGATTACTCCAATACGACACAGGTTTGACTGAAGAAGAATTTTACATATCAAGTTGGCAAGAGGGCTTAATGGAAACTCATAATGAAAGGGAAAAGTTGAGGAGTGACCCTTTTTTATTTTAAACAAAATATAAACACATAGGTTGTGTCATCATTAGAATGAGGTTAAATCCTCAATTTTCCCCATAAAAAAATATTGAGGAAGAAAAACTCTAAAGAAAGTTTGAAAAACCCAACGAGATTCACAATTTTGTGATGGATACGAACCAGAGAACCAAACGGGAAAGTGAACTGAGCATTTCAATTTCAAGAGGGTGTTATAAAAATAGGATCACAGAGCAATAATATAAAAAAAATGCAGAAATAAAACACAGAAGATACACAATACAATAGAGACACATATATACATGGTTCACCCAGAGTGGGCTACATCCACCAGATAAATTTTCAGGTCCTTCCTTATTATTATCCAACACAATGAAGATATACAACCTACAACATGCTCGTTGTAACTTCCTCTTCTTTCTTTCACAGTCTCCTCTCTTAGAATACAATATTTGCAATAATACACAACCGCAATACAATTCTCTCATAAAATAGGGTTGCCTTCTAGGGAAAAAAACCCTAAAATAACTTCTATTGTCATATCTGCGACCTTATAATGAACGGTCCAGATTGACTATGAAATTACAATATTTTACAATGCATTTTTTACCGAAATTTCACTTCGGGGTTGCTGCCCCTGAATTCCCTGCTAAGGGGGGGGGCTACAAAAATTGTCGCTACCCCCCTTGGACCCCCCCTAGCGACAGTTGTGGGGGGGAAATCCCCCCCACAATCCCCCGTTAGGGAATGGGGTCCACGCACGGCTAAAAAAAACCTCTGAATCAAGAAGATAATCAGGCTCCACAACCAACAGAGGGAATAAACAAAATGACAAAACAAACTCACAAGTAAAGAAGCATGCTTATTCATAGTTAAACGGAGCTCCTTCTAAATTTACATTGCAAAAAAGTGACATGCATTTGATGGGTATAATCTATCATAACATAGCTTCACTAACAACTTGTTTTTCTCTCAAAATAATCGAGTTTCATTGTCAAAACAACCACAGTCAGGGGTTGAACAGAACAATCTCTCTATAGCTCAGTTCCAAAACTAACAAAGTGAAAATGCCATGATGTTCAAGGTGGTAACCTCGACAAAAATAATGTGTCCCATGCATTCAATGCATGGGACCTCACATTTCCCAAACATTAACTCTTTTCCATATCATACTTTCATTAATAAACCACAACGAATAGCAATACAACTTACCATGCCACATATTCATCAGCTCACGTGCTTTACATCCCTATCAGCAAAGTTTTAATTCCTTTTGGAATGACGGCTAACTAAAATCATTTACAATTAACCCACATCGATTTCCAATCCTAATATGTGATGGCATATATCTGTCAAATTAAATGCTTAAGGCAAGGTTTGAACAACATCAACAGGCCATATGAAATCAATATGAAAGAATATAATATGCCACATGCATCGCGTTTCAAAGAAATTTTCACTTTTAAATCTTTCAGCATATCACCTTTGTATATATCAAGGCATAATATATATGAGGGCCCAATACTACCATACAATATGTAAGGTTGTATTATGGTGTTTAAGTAGCACTTCATGTTGGATCATTGTGATATATCAACCAAATTTTCAAAGGTTAAAAAAAACACCATATCACTAGCAATTGAATTTGCACATTCTATGAGAACTTCACAATATTATATCAACTTGATGGTGTGGAACAACAACCATGATAAAATGACCATGCATTTTTCCCATACTTCATGTTGTTATAACTAATAACATGACAAAAAAATTTATGTTTTAAATCACCATATACTAGAGAAACCCAAACGAATAATTAATATCCAGCAAGATACCTCCAATAACTGTAGTAAAATCAAGTGCTATCATTAAGTCTTATAACAAGGGGATTGTCAATTTTCTTCTTTTGCTAGGGGGTCCCACCTATAGTTAAGTATTTATAAATAATAGATAATAAAAAATATATATCAGTGCCTTGCAACCATTTGCAAGCTTGGTGGCTTAGTTGGCAATTTTATGAGTCAACAATAGGTATGCCTAAAACCTTATCCCTTATATTTATCTTAATTTAAAAAGAAAATATTGAAGGAACCGTTGTATTTGTGGATTGGTTAAGTGAAAATATTGTTGGTTGTAAAATTGCACACCTTGATGGTCGATGAATTGGTTAATTCGATAATAAGTTAAAATAATGTATTATGTTGGTTTTGCATTTGTAAATGGTTGAATTCTTTGAACTTGTAAATGGTTAAATCATATGATTTGATCATATTATTAGCATGTTGCATTCACGAGTTATTTCATTCATAAATGATGGTTGGTTGATTAATTCACTATAATTACATGCATCAATGTGCATTTATGTAAAACATTTGTTGGTTTTTCATTTTGTTAGATATTACATTTATGTAACCATAAATAATCTAGGGTATTACAGGTAGCCCAAAAGTTGATAGCATAGTATATATGGGTAGATGGCATTAAGAGTGTACCTAACCAGCCGAGGTTATTGATGCTCATTTGCATCTAGCAATTCTTAATTTTGGTCCCTTGGAACACCATTTTTATATATTATACTTACCTAATTAAGGGTGTTCATAAGGGGATAGGGTAGTAGTAATATCCTTGCAAAGGGACACCACTGACACGTATGCTCCCTGACCAACCAGGGGTATGCATTGGGGGTTGAGTGGTAGTAATATCCCTACACACCATAACCATGTTGTGTATAGGGGTTTTGTAAGTCAAGGAGCCTCTCCACCATACTATGGATAATCAGTTGGATGTTTGATCCTTGATTTGGACCATCAGTTGGATGCATGATCCTTGATTTGGCCTATTGGATAGTGTTGGGTTTGTGATCCCTGATTTGGCCTATGAAATTGAGAGAGTAGACTTGTTGAATACTTAATGATTTATCCTATAACCTCATGGAGCTTGAGCCTTTATTCGTAGGCAACACCTAGGTTCATGTGGCTAGGTTGGTTGGGTGGAAACATGCCCCTTGGAAGGAAATTTCCCTATGGTTGAAATCTTGTTTGTGGAGTACTAGTTTTTAGACTGGTGGCTAGTATTTGATAAGGAGAAAGACCTACATTTACTTTATGTAACTTTTTTCTCTCCTACAGTTATTTCCTAATGAATTGTTCAATTGTAGTTATGATTGTAATATTTAATAGTTAGAATGGTGTTGGTGGTTATATTATTGCAGGCGTTGTGTCAGAATTAATTAGATTGATATTAAGTTAGTTGTGGATTGAACTTATAAAATAAATGGATATGTAAGTGACAACACCCTCTTGGGAAGGAGGGATTTTATAGGAGACATACACATCCAAAACTTGCAACCTATAATTTCGAACATTGCCACCATCAAGTAAGATTATTGACAATGTGAATATATGATTTGAAGTCAAGAATGGGAGAAACCATATATTTAGGGATCAATGATAGAAATCATTGGTTAATATGTGATATATCCCACCAGAGATAAATGTGGGATAGAAGTTACTAGTACAATCCACCATGGTGTGTATAGATGTGTTAGAGCCAATCATCAGAAGGAACGATTTGGTTATAAATCAATGATGGAAATCACTACCAAATGTGAGGTATACCAAATGGTAAGTAAATTTCTCTTTTCAATCCCATTTATAAACTTGTAATTTTAGTTTCAACTATTGGAAATTCATATATGAATAAATGGTAGTTTTTATGCGTAAAACTGGGTGTGTGAATATAATGGTATTCCTATTCTACAGGGAATTTAATTTATTTATCATGAGTATTAGGATGGATATTATGTCAATACTAAGCATAGAAGATCATGTTGAAATTAAGAATATAAGGGTAAGTGAAGGTTTGAGAGGCATTGTTTTTGGCATAGTTGTAGGATTATGGGAACTAACCCTTGAAGAACTGGGAATAGTCAGTGAGAGGGAAGTGGTCAAGGTAGTCCACAGTGCAACAATATTGAGGGTATTGAAAGAAACACAAGCATTGTTGCATTTGTCAATAACTTGTAATTTTGTAGGGAAGTTGACATTTATGTCACTATTTTAGTATAGTGTTCTGCAAGTAGATTATGAGGGAGTTATGCAGAGTGTGATAATGAATCCATCAATGACATAGATATCAAAGGTGTATAGATTATTGTTTCCATTTAGAGTATATTCAATGAGCGTTGTAGGATGTTGTCCCAAGGCTTGACAATTGAGAAAGTCGCCATAGTTGCAAATGTTGTAGTTGCCTTGACTATTTCCCTTATCAAAGGACAAACCAATACCTCAAAGGAGAGGTAGATCACTGGATTTTCTTGGAATATAGTGTCATATTTGCATTAGATATTTTATCCACCTAATATTGCATCGATGCTTACATTGATCATTGTCTTTAAATCAATCTTGTGTCGATTTCATTATTCTCACATCATTTCAATCCACACCATAGAGAATAAATTGTTTCTTTTGTCCATTTTCAAACTCTTGATCATTAATATCTTTATCATTGAAATTTAAAAACTTGGAGAAGCATTTGCCAAGATTTCAAGCTTGAATTTCAATGTTCAACATTAGTTAATAGTTCTTGTTTCACACCAACTATAAAGAGTAATTGTTACAAACTACAAACGTGTAAGGAATTGGGAAAAAGTGCACTTAAAAAGATAAGAACGCACCTCCTAAGATTGTCAAATTTATAATATACTTATTCTTTGTTATAGATATTAACTAATGGATGCAAATGCACATTGGCTAATGATTGTATTTGGTATTTTGAGGGATTGTGTTCCAGTATTGAGAAACTGTACATTTTTACATTGGTTTAATATTTTTTCCAACTTAGGCTTTTGCTAGCAACAATTGGATTTGAATTGAACCAATTCTCGTATTGTGTGGCTAGGTTCAAAGAAATATTACCCTGACAAGAATATACATTGCCTTCTCCTTATTTGATCTAATAATGCATAAATCATAGCATAGAATGTCGCTCCCAGGTGGTTAAAGGAGGTGCATGATGTTATTTTAACTTATCATCCTCCTGAAAACTTTGGATTAAAGGTTAATGTTAATACCTAACCATTTACAAAATTCATATTGGATGTAGCTTATGACATTGCATGTTCAATGTGTCAGTTAAATTAAAAAAATGATCTATTTACATATTTTTTCCACTAACCAAGATAAAGATGGCATGCCAATCAACTAGGAAGTGAAGAATAGCATCTTCTTGTTGGATGGAACAATACAAGAGAATAGTAAATGCCTTGGAATTTGCATTAATGTTTATATAATTTGAATTTCCAAATTATTAACCACTGGAAGCGCTACATCACATGGTTGCAAGCTTCCTCCTGCACTCCCTTCTTCCTCAATGTGTCTACCAATTTTACTTCTTGTCCAAGATTGCAACATTTGTTCATGGTTTGTGTTACCTATTTTATCTTTGTGTTGGTAAATCCTTCTCACCATTAGAATAATAGTCCATGGCTAAGTAGTGAGTGTGTCCAGATTTATTAGACATGCTTATGTTTAAGAGTGAAAATTGTAATGAAAGACTCTTGGAGATCCATCTAAGGGTTCTTATTTTGGTATCTTAGTTGAAAGAACATGCAATTAATCAACTTGTTTTTCATTTTTCAAAACCATTCAAGAAATTTCAGTAAGTGAAATTTTTTCATTTTTCCAAAACCACTCAACAAATTTTATGGAGTGAAATTTCTATATGGATTGTTGCACCTAGGGGATCTTTAAAATGCACATTCTTGTGATTTTATCTTCCCAATAATTGCTAGTCCTATCTTCCCAATTATAGGAGATGAGTTTAGCCTAGTTTAAGCTAGGGTTGCTATAGTTTGAAGGCAAGTAACAAAAATCTATGATCATTAATTTTTATAGAAACAAACTATTCATGCAAATGAATAGGCATGACATTATTACAATTATAATTGATCATTAGTTATTTCTTGAATAAATGAAAAAACATATACATATATTTGTAGTTTGTAATAAACTAGTGATAGTGAACATGGACATGGCATTATTATCTTATAGAGTTGTCATAAGGTATAAGTTATAAAGAATGTGGCATCATTATCTTACATATTGTTAGTCACTCATTTATTGTTATTATGGTTATATCAATGCAGTGACTTGTCATACATATTCCTTTATGCTTATGTAAATGGACCAACTTGTCATAAGTTGGATAACACAATGTAATAATGTGTTAATTTAGCTAGTGATAGCGAATGTGGCGTTATTATCTTATAAAGTTATTTGGAGTTATTATGTTACAAATTGTTCGTATTAATTTATTGTTATGTAGTACAATGTCATTT
The DNA here is from genome assembly GCA_032191745.1 of Picea mariana. Classification (NCBI taxonomy): domain Eukaryota; kingdom Viridiplantae; phylum Streptophyta; class Pinopsida; order Pinales; family Pinaceae; genus Picea; species Picea mariana. The sequence goes on along the minus strand of JASDQU010684799.1, from coordinate 37,931 downwards.
CATAAGTATTCATGTCTAATTATTTTAGATTTTTTATCATATCGTTTTAATATTAATTTTTTTTAAACATGTTTACAAAATGTTTAATTTTTAGAAATTCAAATTATAAATTTATTATAATATTATTTTACCATATATATAATTAATTTTACGATGTTTTCATACATGGTCTGGTTAGATTAGTACATTTAAATTTTAAACTTATAAATATTTGTATGCATATATTTTTCATAATAAATTTAAATACCGAATCCCACCATGGCTATAACATTTTACATAGGTATAACATATAAAATAACATTGTGATATCATTGTATAATAATATATTTAAAAAATAATTATATTCTAATAACAACACAATTTCATATTTTTTTAATTGAAAAATATTATAAAATAATTTTTTAAATTAATGATATCTACTATAATAATAACATAATATAATTTATCCCAAACACATAATAAGTAGCTTGCTTCTCATTATATTTTGGTTATGAGAATTAAACGAAGTGTTTGAACACTTCATTAGTTCCTATATCGAACTATTTTCCCATAGAAAATTGCACTTATATTAATATATAAAATTTACAATCGAGAACCCAGTTTAAAATGTAATATCTCATCCTCTCCATCTCCCAACAGGGGAAAATATAGTACCGACCA
>JASDQU010684799.1:0-14887 GCA_032191745.1 Picea mariana | reverse complement strand
AATTTAAAATACACACAATGATCCTCTTTGCTTCTTGTGAAGCCAAGTCCCAACATATAAGTATCAAATTTTTGATACCACATCCTTGGTGATTTTTTTAAACCATATAGGGAATTTTTCAACTTGCATACCAGCTCCTTCTTTCCCTTCATAAAAAATCCTTATGGCTACTTCATATAGATTTCTTTTTCCAGATCCCCATGTAGGAATGTTTTCTTCACATCCATCTGTTCTACTTCAAAATAAAATGCAAAAGCAACAAATAACATAAATCTTATAGAAGTTAACTTGGCAACAAGAGAAAAAATATCACCAAAATCAATTTCCTCAATCTGAGAATAACCCTTTCCTACTAACCGAGCTTTGTATTTCTCCACTTTTCCTTTTTCATTCAACTTCTTTTTAAATACCCATTTTCTTCCAATGGGATTTCTTCCAGTCGAAAACTCCACTAGATCCCAAGCCTCATTCTTATCCAAGGATAGCATTTCTTCATCCATGGAATTTTTCTAGAGCTTTCCATCCTCTTAATCCACTGCCTCCCTGACAATTCTAGGATCATCATCAGTAATAGACAAAGCAAAATTTGAATGGAAATTAGATGGAGTATAGCTTTCCGGTATCCTTGTTTCTTGAACCGATCTCCTCAACACTAGAGTATGCGGATATTCATCTTCTAATTCATGTTCTTATGTAGAGTCTGATTCATCATCCTTTAAATCAAACTTTATTTTCTTTGGTTCTTCCTTACTTGGTAGGACTTCATGTTTAACAAAATCCTTCATTTCTCTAAATACCACATCTCAGCTATACACAATCTTCTTAGTTTCTGGGTTCAAAATATTATAACTTTTGAGACCATCTTTATACCCAATAAAGATACATTTTCAGCCTTCTTATCTATCTTACTCATGATTTCCTTTGGAACATGAACATAGTCCTCATAGCCAAATACCTTGAGATGTGTGAGAGAAGGTTTCTTACTAGTCCATACCTCTTGTGGAGTCTTGTCATCCAGCATTGATGAGGGTGATCGGTTGACTAGGTAACATGCAATACCCATTGCCTCTGCCCATAATTCTTGCCCTAACCTGGCACCACTGAACATGCACCTTGATTTTTCCATCAGTGTCCTGTTCATTCTTTTAGCAACTCCATTTTGATGAGGTGTATCTGGAGTAGTCTTCTGCCTTGCTATACCACACTTCTTATAGAATTATTCAAATTCATTCCTGCATAACTCTCTTCCATTATCTATCATCAACACCTTAATTATTTTCTCTTTTTGATTCTCAACAAGAGCCTTAAACTCTTTAAACATGTCAAAGACTTCAAATTTCTTCCTAAGGAAATATATCCAAGTATTCCTCGAGAAGTCATCTCTAAATGAGACATATGATTCGGATTATTTTGAGAATGACATGAAGGCAGAAATATAACCGAGATATAACAATGAAATACACAAAAATATAGAAGAGAACACATAAATAGAGTGAAACACAACTTCTATTATTGAATAAGATAGAAAAATAGTGTATAACACAAACTAGAAAAATGGGGTAGCTTATCTCTAAAAAGAAAGAGATGTTGGTTATGCTTCATTCACAATAAGCTTTACATCACACTCGATTGCATCCTTAAAGGTCCTCCTTCACCTCAATTATATATGAGAGAGTGAGAGGAGAACAATTCTCGTGATGCATGTGGGATAAATTGGACTAAGTTTATAAAATGTCATAGGCATGTAAAATAATAGGACTTCTCAGGTGGTCACCCATCCCACTACTACTCTAGCCCGATCGCACTTAAATACGGAGTTCTAATGGGATCCGGTGCATTAACGCTATGTTGTAGGCATGTACATAAGACCATTACATGATGTTTGTAATTAACAAATGAAGATGACATTACATTCAATTCCCCACCAAAAGGGTGAATGTCATGGTTTATCAAAACCACGGGATCAAAATGGTGATTCAGTGGAAAAGGTGGATGGCCATTGAGATCCATCTGGATCATTCCTCCCTCCTTAGGAAGCAATGGTCCCCATTGTGTCAAGTTCCCTTGGGAGACGGGGATACTTCTACTAAATCTTAAGCTTGGTGTGTTGCTTGCCTTGATGAAGAAGTTGTCATCATTAGCTTGTTGAAGGCTGTCATGAACCTATTGTTGAAGGGGTTGAATCTATTCAACCAATATAGCTGAATGATCTACCTGAGTCTACGAGGACTCTGTCGATGAAGATGCACCATGAAGAGTATGAAGGGTCATGTTATAACCTTTCTTGACTGGGTAGTGTGGAGGCACCGTCGTAGGTGCAACAAGAACATCTTGGTACTCTTATACAATCTTGACGATCTGCTTCTGTTGGATAGAAAGGTATTGGGCTAAGGCTACAGTGGTTGCAGTGTCCTTCTATTCACCTTTTGATTGGATTGTGAAGAGGCTAAACTTTGCAGTATGAGAGATTACTTTGTGGCATTGTTTTGGTGGGACAATAGTCGAAACTACCTCTGGTATCTGGTATAGCTGACCCCCCAGAGTAACAATCACACTACGGGGTCGAGACTCATAAACAACATGATGCCTCCACATATATGGATGGCCTAATAGAACATCACAGACTTTAGTGGGGAAACATCACACAATACTGCGTCCTTGAAGGGCTTGATGTCATAGGACAGGCAACACTGCTAGTTGGCATGAAGATCTTGACCCTGGCGATGCCACCCAATGTTGTATGGTTGCGGGTGTGGTGTTGTTGGCAAATCCAACTGCTTGACAACCTCTGCTGAGATGATGTTCTTTTGGCTTCCGCTATCAATAACAAAATGCAGTGGGGTCCCCTTAACCCACATCTGTGAATGGAAGAGTCGCTCCCCTTTATCAAGATCCTCTTTTGTTTGGATTGTTGCAGTTGCTACAGTAGCAGTGGGTTCTGCATCAATGATCTGTCTCCTTTTATTATTTTTTGAATCAGGATCCAAGTCAGGGTTCAACTCTTTTTCTTTGAGCTCGACCACCAATGACTGTATTGAGTGACATTCATCAAGGTTGTGCCAAAGGATATTATGGAATGCACACCACCTTCCTGTGTCTTTCTTAGAATTCATGTTACCCTTCTTTGCCTGCATCTGGTATTGGCTCTCTTGAGGTTGGACTTCCTTGCTCTGTCCATGCTTCTCCCACTTACTCTATTGCTTGAATTTCTGCTCAATTTTGACTGCATATCAATAAGAAGCTCCCAGTGAGGATATGTTCAATAAATCCATCTCTGTTTGGATGTACCTATGTAGACCACTGCGGTAATTCAAAACCAGGTGCCGCTCGGAGTCTTTGATACCCAAATTTGAGCGCAAGGTATGAAAGATGTTGGTGTACTCTACCACCATCTGATCTCTTTTCTGACACAGAGTTGTTCATCTCATGTATTGGTCATCATAGTTTCCAACAGGGTAGAACTCCTCCTTTAGGGCATCTACAAAGTCCGTCCAAGTGGGTTTTCTCCCAAATAGTGTATATTCATCCATGGTGTACCTCTCCCAATAACCTTCCCACCAAGATCTGACATGGGGAAGGGATTTAAGGAGCACGAAGGTGATCTTTTAACTATCGGAAATGTTTTGGACAGAGTAATAACCTTCTAGCATATTCAACCATTTTTCTAGAGCATCTGCATCTATCTGGCCTTCAAATAAAGGGATATCAAAATTGACTTGTACCTTGAAGGTTGTTGCACTTGCAAAATTGTTGTTTGTCAAAGATGTGTCGGTTGTCACCATCGGTAGTCTTCGAAGGATATGAGGCAAATTGTTCATCATCTCGTTCCTTTCTCACAAGAGGGCTTCCTCGAGCAACATCTTGAAAGGATCTCTTGCATTGTCATCTCTCTTTTCTTCCGCCATGGGAGGGCGTTTGGGCTACCCTAACCTCATCGGGGACCTGCTCTGAGAAATGATAAGGAGGAGACTGCTCTGATACCACTGATCCGGATTATTTTGAGAATGACATGAAGGAAAAAATATAACCGAGATATAACAATGAAATACACAAAAATATAGGAGAGAACCCAGAAATACAGTGAAACGCAACTTCTATTACTGAATAAGATAGAAAAACATTGTAGAACACAAATTGGAAAAATGGGGTAGCTTATCTCTAAAAAGAAAGATATGTTGGCTATGTTTCATTCACAAGAAGCTTTACATCACACTCGATTGCATTCTTAAAGGGCCTCCTTCAACTCAATTATATATGAGAGAGTGAGAGGAGAACAATTCCCATGATGCATGTGGGATAAATTGGACTATGTTTATAAAATTATATATAAGAGAGTGAGACGAGAACAATTCCCATGATGCATGTGGGATAAATTGGACTATGTTTATAAAATTATATATGAGAGAGTGAGACGAGAACAATTCCCATGATGCATGTGGGATAAATTGGACTATGTTTATAAAATTTCATAGGCATATAAAATACTAGGATTTCCCAAGCAGTCACCCATCCCAATACTACTCTAGCGCGAGCACTCTTAACTACAGAGTTCTAATGGGATCCGGTGCATTAACGCTATGTTGTAGGCATGTACATAGGACCATTACATGATGTCTGTAATTAACAAATGAAGATGACATTACATTCCATTCCCCACCAAAAGGGTGAATGTCATGATTTATCAAAACCACAGGATCAAAATGGTGATTCAGCGGAAAAGGTGGATGTCCACCGAGATCCATTTGGATCAACATAGTACACAAATTTTCCCAATGATGGGACCGACATAGGTCCAAAACATCAATGTGAACTAGCTATAAAATTGTTTTTGCCCACATTGTACTAGAGGGGAATATTACTTGATTTTGCTTCTCATATACACAATGTTCACAGAAATCAAAATCCAGAGAGAAATTAGACATACCTTCAACCATACCTTTACCGTGTAGTAGTCGAAGACCCTTCTCTCTGATATGCCCCAATTTTTTATGCCATGACATAACCTTTTCTCCAAAGACTGTATGAGTTCTTTCTTCTTCAACTCCAATATCAGGAACAATGGAACTATTACACCCATCACTAATAGTGCTTCCTTGCATCTTATATAGAGTTCCAAACCGAACTCCCTTCAGCAACAACATTGTTCTTCGAACCATCCTACAGGTTTCCTTTTCAAATATTTTTTTTCCCCTGCATCGTCCATTTTACTTACAGAAATCAAACTTTTGGCCAAACCTGGGATGTGCATAACACCAGGTAGTGTTCTAATCCTTCCATCTATGAGCCTCAACTTGAATTTTCCTTGTCCTATGATTATGGTTGTCGAATCATCACCTAGAAAAACATTACCTCCATCATACCTTTCATATTCACAAAACCACTCCCTGTGGGGATTCATATGAAAGGATGCACTTGAGTCAACCAACCATGCCTCAAGATCTACATATGTGCTTGAAGAAGCCAAGTACACATCCCCTCCTTCTTCCTTCGAGGTCTTTTCTTCTATAGAAGGAGATTCTTTAAATCCATTATTTTTCTCAACTTTGGATCTACACTACTTATTGCAATGCCCTTCTTTTCCACATCTCCAACATACCTTTACAAACTTTCTGGGAGATTTAGATCTACCCTTAGACTTAGATCTCCCACTTGAGAACTTAGATCTATTTCTTTCCTGGGAGCATCCTCCTTAAAATAATGTGTCTATGCTCTATCCTTCCATGTTCTTTCATCTCATCTCCTCCGACAACAAGGATGAGACCACTTCATCAAACTTTAAGGAAGTTGTATTACTACCTATGGCCACAACCAGACTATCCCACGAGTATGGTAAAGAACACAGTAAACTAATACACTTATCTTCATCTGAAATTTTAATCTCAACAAATACTAACTAACTTACCACAGTATTGAATGTGTTCAAATGCTTTTCCACCAAGTCTCCATCTCTCATCCTCATGTTATACAACTTCTTTCTTAGGAATAGTTTATTTACTAGGGACTTGGATGTTGGAGAAAATTATATTTTCGGCACACTAGTTCAGTGGGAGTAACACTAGTTCAATGGGAGTTAACTGACTAGTTCTATTTTAGACTTTCTAATCTCAGACCATCATTATTATGCATGTATTCATAATTATAGGATGTCATTTCCTATATGAGTGAAGATCACTCACTCATTGATAAGATCATAATATGCATTGATTCTCATTCTTCATTGTGGATCTCTCTTCCTTTTCTTGATAATCTTTGTTTGTGTATGATTTAGTTAGATCTCTTGTGCGGGTTTCCATGAAACACTGACATGGTATCAGAGCTACGTTGCTTGGAGCAAGCTAGACAAGCCAAAGAATAAGAAAAATCGGAGTTTCGGCGAGCTAAATATGTGGTCGTACCTTTCAGCAGTTATTTCTCCAAAAGTATTAATGTTTTGAGGAAACGATTCAAGCGAGAAGTAAATCGACCCATTCTGCAAGTGGGTTTTCAACCGTTTGGCGAGATTCCTCACCGTTTTCTCATAAAGTAAGTCACAAGATAGCCTCATGAAACTGATACGAATTTGTCGTTGTACCTTTCTACAGTGATTTCTCCCAAATATTAAGTTTTTGAGGAAACAACCCACGAAAGAAGTAAATTGACCCATTTTGCAAGTGGGTTTTCAACCATTTGACGAGATTCCTCACCATTTGCTCAGAAAGTAAGTTGCAAGATAGCCTCCTAAAACTGATATGAATCTGTGGTCGTACCTTTCTACAGTGATTGCTCCTAAAATATTAAGTTTTTGAGGAAACGACTCGTGTGAGAAGTAAATCGACCTATTATGCAAGTGGATTTTTAACCATTTGGAGAGATTCATCACCGTTTAATCAAAAAGTAAGTTAGAAGATCATCTCTTGAAACTGATACGAATTTTCACTTAAAGTGCCCTTTCTGTCGTGATTTCTTAATTTTTCACTTGCAGATTGAGAGTAAATTTTTAGGGGTTCTTAGAAAGAGTGGGAGAAATGGATAAGACAACTATTATATAGTCAAACTTGGTGGTAATCCTCACACCATACAATTATTTTGATTGGAAGCTCAAGGCAGAATTCCAACTCAGAAGGAAAGGACTATATAATTTGACGATGGCGACAGAAACAGAACCTACATCAACGATTGAGAAGAGGAGATGGGAAAACCGTAAGGATGAGGCCACGAGACTACTTCTTGAGTTAATCTTCACTAATCTATGGTTTCATGTTTCCACATGCAAGACTTCAAACGAAATTTGGACCACCCTGGAAGGACTCTTTGGAAAGCAGGATGAGATGTGAGGTCATTTGCTTGAGGTAGAGTTGAATACCTTAGACCCTAAAATTTTTGATAATATACAAGATTTTTTTACTAAATTTAAATCTTTGCTATTGAGCTTGGGTGAATGTGGTATTGATAAGTCTACACAAGAGAAACAATTTATTCTAACAATCTTGGCCAAGCTAGGATTAGAATACGTTGTATATGTCTCCAATTTCCATTCTGGCAGATGTCTTTTTGGAACAAATTGGAAAATGCCTACGTTGGCTCAGTTGATTGAGTCTCTTACACAAGAGTAGACAAAACTTAAACATATGGGCCTCATGAAAGATCCCAAAGCACATGCACTCACCATGCATGATGGAAAAGGGTCATCCAAATAGAACAAGGAGGGATATTCTAAACCCTTTAATGATTCTTCAGGTTCCAAAGACTCTTTAGATTCCAAGAAGAAGAAGAATAAGAAGGCAAAGCATTGCACTTAATGCAATAAACCGAATCATGAAGAATCCACATGCATGAAGAAAAAAATCGATCTTATGGCACATGCACTTCAACGGAACAACCTTGGAAACTTCATTCCAGAGGGAGTCAAGAAGTAGAAGGAAGAAGATCTTGCTCCTAAGAAAGGTAATCATCATGCTCTGGTTGCAATTAATTCCTCATATGATTCATGGATTATAGATGCTAGTGCATCCCATCATATGGCAGCAAAAGAGGAAGTTTTCTCTTCCTTGAGTCCATGCTCAAGACCCCTTATTCTCATGGGGGATGATACTCCAGTAGAAGTAGCAGGAGAAGGATGAGTGGAACTCCACAATGGAAGTTTTGAGAATGTTCTCCATGTTTCAAAGCTTTCTATGAATCTACTCTCAGTTTATCAAATCACTCAGAAAGGTAAAAATGTTGAATTTACATCAGATTTAGTTTTAGTAATTGGCATGCATGAAAATTCCATTATTGCAATTGGTGAGGTGGATCACAAGTCAAGGTTGTATAAATTCACTAAGTTTTTTGACGATGACTCATATTTTCTACTTACACATAAGGAGAGTACTTTGCATGCACCTCCAATGCAATATGCATATACTCGTGTGCTTCCATCAGTTTCATACATCAGAGATGATTCCATGCACTTAGATTATGTACATGGAAATAAGAAGGTAGTACAGCTAGATAAGAACCCAACGATGAAGCTTCAGCAGATGCCTAAGAAGGCACAGTTCACACTTTAGGCAACAGACAACCTTACAGGGAATCTGTTAGATTCAAGGAGGACTCGATCTCAGCATGAGGAGCCTTCTCATGTATTTTCAGCTTCAGAACCTGCAATGCCCATGTATTGCTATATGGTTCAATATACTGATCCACAAAACTACAATAGGGTTGTGGGAAATCCATTATGGAAAGAAGCCATGCAGAAGGAGTATGACCCACTCCTACAGAACCAAACTTGGAATCTGATTCCACTTCCACCAGAAAGGAATATTTCAGGTGCAGATGGGTCCACGGGATCAAGAGGTACAAGGCCCGACAGGTTGCCAAAGGACTTCATCAGATCCATAAATATTTCTACATCTTCACGAAGATTTTCAGTGAGCAGAAGTTTCAGACTTTGCGAGATCGTCTTGCAGTGAAGAACATAGTTTCCCAGCAACTGCCATTTTATTCTTTTGATACATTATCTTTTGAGGGGGGCGTTTATTCCCACGCGGTTTTCCCTCTTTTCTCATTTTTATTCAGTGCTCATTAGTTTCATTGTACATGAGTACCTAAAATGGCCTAGTAGCCAGGACACATATTTTCAGGAGGGGTGTTGGAGAAATTTATATTTTCGGCACACTAGTTCAGTGGGAGTAACATTAGTTCAGTGGGATTTAACTGACTAGTTCTATTTTAGACTTTCTAGTCTTAGACCATCACTATTATGCATGTATTCCTAATTATAGGATGTCATTGCCTATATGAGTGAAGATCACTCACTCATTGATAAGATCATAATATGCATTGATTCTCAATCTTCATTGTGGATCTCTCTTCCTTTTCTTGATAAGATTTGTTTGTGTATGATTTAGCTGGATCTCCTCTGTAGGTTTCCATGAAACACTGACATTGGACTGATACAACTTCCCCAACTTATCCCATAAATCTATGGCTGTAGCTTCCTCTGCACATTCAATAATATTGAATCTGAGAGACACAATCGGATTGTGCTCTTCGCCTTCTGATCCAACTTTTTCCAGTCATCTATTGAATTTCTTATAGGTGCAGTACATGGATCCACTGCAATCCACTGGTCTCTGTCCACCAATAGATGTTCCATCTTGAGCTTCCACAACTCAAACATTTTCCCATTGAACTTCTCGATCTCCATTTTTAAATTGCTCGCCATTTCTTTTCACCTGAAAAATCAATACCATAGATCTCCCACTGTAACAAGGCTTATCACAGTCCCAATACAAACCCTTGACCACAAAGTAGTCCCCCTGAAGCCAAACAAGCTCTGATACCAAATGTAGATTTTAACCTTGTACAATATTTACTACAAACATATTTTCAGTAAAAGAACAGAAAATATACAATGGCAAATACACACGTTACACATAGATTTTTCCCCTGGAAACCCAAAACAGGGAAAACCAACATATTTTATATTCATTCATTGTGTTACATTGTTTACAATACAATATACATATAGGGGCCAACGACATCCAAAACCCTAACCCAATGAACTGGATTAGTTAACAATCCTAATTCCTTAACCGGAAATAGAAAACCATCGACAAAAAACCATGTGCCGAAAAACCGACCAACAATGGACACGAAAATCGAGGTAAAAATGTGACACATTTCCCGAGGGAAAAAATTTCTTGAGGGTGCCTCCCCTAAACCCCCGCGTGGATGGATATCAACCCCCAAGGGGGGGGCCGGTAGCCCCCCCCCCGCGCACCCGGTGCAACGTAGACACTACTAGTCGTGCAAAGAATATAACACATGCCCAACAAGAACAAGGTTATATTAGATGTCATTCTGATCATTGTGTTTATTTTAAAAGGATAGAAAATGGAAGTTATATTATCTTGCTATTGTATGTAGATGACATTCTTTTTGCGGTGTCTAATATGCAAGATATAAATGTGCTCAAGAAGAAATTAGCAAATTCATTTGCGATGAAGGATTTGGGTGCTGCAAAGAAAATCCTTGGTATGAGAATAACAAGAGACAAGAGAAATCACAAATTGACATGGTCTCAGGGTGAGTACATAGAGAAGGTGTTGGAGAGGTTTAGAATGAAGAATGAAAAACCAATTAGTACATCTTTGGCTAGCCATTTCAAATTAACCAAGGAAACTTGACCCAAGACACAAGAGGAGATAAAATACATGTCCAGGTTCCCTTATTCATCAGTAGTTGGCAACTTAATGTATTATATGGTTTGCACAAGACCAGATATTGCACATGTAGTGGGAGTTGTGAGAAATAGTTATATGAACAATCTAGGTAAAGAACATTGGGAGGCAGTAAAGTGGATTCTCAGGTATTTGAGAGGTGCTAGTAATTATGAATTATGTTTTGGAGTTTCAAACACTATTCTACAGGGATATGTTGATTCAAATATGGCAGGTGATAAAGATAGTAGGAGGAGCACCATAGGGTATGTTTTTACTGTAGGTGGAACAACAATAAGTTGTATTTCAAAACTACAAAAGGTTGTTTCACTTTCAACAACGGAAACAGAGTATGTTGCTTCTGCAGAGGCTAGTAAAGAGATGATTTGGTTATGGAGGTTATGGAGGAATTGGGAAAGAAGCAGGAGAATAACAGGTTGTACTGTGACAATGAGAGTGTCATTCATCTTGCAAAGAACTCAACCTTTCATTCTAATACTAAGCACATACAACTCAAGTACCATTTCATACGATCCATCTTGGAAGATAGACATTTGAAGTTGGAAAAGATACATATTGTCCAGAATCCTGCAGACATGTTAACAAAGGTAGTAACTAGGGAGAAATTGAGTTCCTTCTTAGTTTTAGTTGGTCTTCAAGCATGAAGGTGAAGATGATAAATTTGCAAGGTCCAAGGTGTATCATAGTCCAGCAAGTACAACAATAGTGGAGTTATTGTGATCAGTCTCTAAGTGGGAGATTGTTGGTTGTGGAGCCTGATTATCTTCCTGATCCATAGGTTTGTTTCAGCCATGCTTGGATCCCATTTCCTGATGAGGAGGTGTGGGGGGATTTCCACCCCACTATTTTCATCAGGGGGGTCCAATGGGGCGGCCTTGTAAAATATTGTAATTTCATAGTCAATCTGGACCATTCATTATAAGGTTACATATCTGATGGTAGAAGTTATGTTAGGGATTTTTTCCCTAGAAGGAAACCCTCTTTTATGTATGAGGGAATTGTACTACAGTTGTGTGCGATAACGAATATTGTATTCTGAGAGAGGAGATTGTGAGGGAAAGAAGAGGAAGTTACAGTGAGTGTGTTGTAAATTGTATCCCTTCATTTGTTGGATAATAATAAAGGAAGGACCTGGCAATTTCTCTAGTGGACATAGCCCACACTGGGTGAAACACGTATATCTATGTCTCGATTGTATTGTGTATCTTTTGTGTTTTATTTATGCATTTGTTTTATTTTATTTCTCCATGATCCTATTTTTCTAACAGAAGCCAACATTGTTTTCTTGATATCATTTGGGCTCATAGGGATTTGAGTCCATGCTGAGAGTGAAAGGGGGGGGGGGAATTGTTGCCAGGCATCATCCAATAATAATGAGTGATTTCCCTCTCTAATCTCCAAGAAGAAGTGTCGATGCATGAGGTCTTTGTTGTTCCAGACAACGTTCCAAATGGGAACCTTGAATGTTACCTTCTAGTCTGATGAGGTTGTGGGGCTCTGTATGAGTGTAAGATTGTTTTCTCCATGGAAAACTCAAGAGGTTGTCTTTGGTATTGAGCCATCTCCACCATTTTTTAGTGTCGAGGACCAAACTCAAAATTTTTGGATCTCGCAGCCCTAGTCCTCCCTTGAGTTTGGGAAAGAAAAAAATTTCCTAAGCTACCAATGCCCATTTCCAGTATTTGCGCACTCCCTCCCAAAGGAAGGTTATTTGAAGGTTGTAGACCGCTTTCAGAATGGTTTTAGGAGCTGCAAGAGATAAGAATAAATAAAGAGGCATCGCTTTCAAGACATATTTGAGTAACACCAGGCGCCCTAGGGTGTTGAGAGATCTAAAGGACCACCTGGCAAGTTTCTTTTCATTCTTGATAGGAGGTCTTCCCAGGAGGAATTATGAAATCCATTATCAATTAAGGGGGCACAAAGGTATTTGGATGGAAGGGAAATCCTTTGAAAGCCAAGTATACTAGAAATGTGAACTTGAATAGCACGAGTCGTGTTAAAGAAAAATAATTGATATTTTGATAAGTTGATAGTAGTACCTGAGGCCTCTATGAAGTTTGAAAGAACCTATTGAATGGTCTTGGATTCACGAATAGTGGGTTGGGCCATGAGCATGGTGTCATGGACCAAATACTAGTGTGATATGGGGAGATCAATGTTATACAGTCTAAGACCTCTGATTTTGTTGTCTTCTACAACTTCTCTGATAGCTCTACCAAGACCTTCTACCATCAGAATGAAGAGGAAAGGTGAGAGAGGGTCACCCTGTCCAATACCCCAGGAAGGGGAGAAGGTCACTGAGGGAAATTCATTGACCATGATGAAGAAGAAGGTTGAGGAGGTTAGGGTCAACACCCATTTGATCCAAATAGGGGGAGAAACCAAAGGCCTCGAGAGTATGGTGGATGTATTGCCATCTTAGTTTTTCAAAAGCTTTGGACATGTTTAATTTGATGAGCCTGCCCTAGGATTTAGTGGTTTTAAGGGAATGGATTACTTCATGGGAGAGGATAATCCTATCCAATGTTTGTTGACCTTCCACATAACCGGTTTTTTCTTGGAATATGACAAAAGGTAGGAGGCATTTTAGGCCATTGGCAATGACTTTGGTGATAATATTGTAAACTACATTGCATATGGAAATTGGGCGGAATTTACTTGGGTCTTATAGTTTGTCCTCCTTAGGGATCAAGGAAAGGAAGGTGGCATTCAGGGTTGGAAGAACATTGGAAAAATGGCGAGAATCCTCAACCAGGCCCCACGCATCAAGTTTTATGATTGACCAACATGCTTGAAAGAAATTAGTAGTTAAGCCATTCAGGGTTGGTGATTTTCCTTTAGGAATTTTAAAGATCGCTTGTTCCACCTCCTTCAGGGAGATGGGATGCATCAAGGCCTCATTTTATTCTAGGGAGACAAGATGGGGGATGTGGCGGGTGATTTTCTGAATTGTAGGTTTTCTTTTCTCTTTAGGCTCGGTGAGGAGAGATTTGAAGAAGTTAACCAATTATTGTTCCATTTCTACATGTTAAATGAGAATGTTATGTTAGTTGTCCTTTAACGAGGTGATGTGATTGTATGTTTTCTTTGCACCATAGATCGATTAAAGAATTTTGAATTATTTTCACCCTCTTTGAGCCATGTGATCCTCAATTTTTCCTTCCAAAGCTGCTCTTCCTGCTTGTTCATAATGTCAAGCTAGGATTGAAGTTGCATTTCCTCCTTTAGTAGTTGCTTTGTTCTTCCTTTCATGATCATTGATTGTTGGACCTAGTCCACTTGATTTTCCAACTCTTGTTGAACTTTAAAGATATTTCCAATTTCTTTTATGTTCCATATTTTGAGTCTTTGCTTGATTTGCTTAAGCTTTTGTTGAAACCTCTACATTGGGGAGCAAGAGTTTGTGTCGAACTTTGTCCACCATTGTTTTATGTTTTCTTGGAATTTGGGGTGGTTGAGGTAGAAGCTTTTGAATCATAAAGGCCAATTGAGGGGACTTCCCTTAAGGTCAATATATAGCTTGATAAGATAATAATTTGAGCTTCCACTCAGGAGAATGGAGGTTGACAATTGAATAACAGCTAGCATTAATGATTCTGAGAACAAGAAACGGTCTAGTCTAGAAGTTGCGTAGTGTTTCCCTCCTCTTTGATTGTTCCAAGTGTGCAGGCCATTTCCTGTCTCTATATCTATCAGATTGAGCAGTTGAATGGTGTCAAGGAAGAGTCGACAGTCGCGATCTAGCCTTCTGACACCGCCCATTTTTTTAGCAAGGGAAGTAATAATATTGAAGTCCCCACCAATGAGTCAATGAGAATTTCCAATGATGGGCTTGAGATTTTGGATAGAGTTAAGGAAGTGGAATTTTTCTGGGATGGAGTGGGGACCATAGACATTGGTGAGGAAGTTAAATTATGAAGAGCCCACTAGTTGGAAGCAAGTTGAAAGAGTGTGATTGGTTCAGAAGAAGTTATACAAGGAGACTTCAGTTGGGTTCCAAAGGACAACAATGCCTTCTGTGTCACCTTGTGTGTCAAGAGAAATGGCTTGAGATCCCTTCTATATGCGGGTTTCTAGAATATACAAAACATTATTTAGAAATTATGTTTCTTGATGCATGACTATGGTTGGTTTTTCCATGAGGATTTTTTTCTTAAGAAGACTATGTTTGGTTTTACCAT
>JASDQU010684798.1:15943-44989 GCA_032191745.1 Picea mariana | reverse complement strand
GAGGGATTTGTATTATTTATGAGCTTCTGAGAAATTCTTTTACAGCATATTCATCTTCAGATATTTACACAAACTTATCTGGACATTCCTGTAGCTTTGCTCCTCAATTTCTGAACCAGAAATTCGTACAACTATACGGCAATTAATGTTGTACGGACTGTCATGAAATTTGTGCCAAAACTCTGCTAAGACTGTACGGACTGTACAGAAATACACTCAGAAATATATTACAGCAGTTACCTCAATTTCTGTGCCAACAAATGTTGTATGGCAGCCTTGGAATGCATGCCAATACTCTCAGAAATTTGCAACTGCTGTCCTCCTCAATTTCTGTGCACATTACATGCTGTATGACCTCCACAAATCTGTACGGTACGGCCTGTTCTTCCTTGCTGTCTAAAATCTATACTTCTCTTTTCTTTGGGATGCATTCTCTCCTTCAGCAAATGTTGTCTCTTTTCTCAGCTCAACCTCTCTCTTGCTCTCTCTTGTTCTCTCAACAAGAATTCTTGAGCTCCTCTTGTTCTCTCAACAAGAATGCTTCAGCTCCTCTTGTTCTCTCAACAAGAATGCTTCATCTCCTCTTGCTCTTGGCATCTCACCAAGAGCCTCTTGGCCTCTCACCAAGATTTCTTCTTCTTCTTCTTCTTACCCAAGAATGGGTGCGCCCACTTGCCTTAATCAACCTCATGAGGGAAGGTGAGGATTTTTCTAATCTAACGGCTGAGATTATATTAGATGGGTGGCTGAGATTTGGTGTCTCTTCACTCACCCTCACTTTAATCATAAAGTTGTCTTTTAATTTTCATCTCACAAATTAATTTGACTAAGACCCACATTCGGCAATTTCTCCCCTTAGGCGCCTAGGGAAGAGAAACACTTGCCTTGGTACTTCATTTTAATTAAAAATTTAATAGCATCTAATGGTTGTAACTTACTTTAGTAACAAAAACAATGTTGTTAGTAGGTCAAGATATTCGGGTTAGAAAGTGTTAGTGGGTTCTTCAAAGAGTAGGTTTTGAAGGTTGTATTGATCAATTACTCTTAGTGAGGACTTAGACTAGTTCTTTCTTAGGGAAAATGGAGTCAATAAAGTGGCAGCAAATGTTGAAGGTAAAGGATGATAATAGGAGATCCAAAGAAAAGAGGGGTTGATAAGTGAAGTTTTGGTAAGCCAAGGCTTCAACCACCAAACCCTAGGGGAAAATAACTACTAAGGTGTAGGTAACCCTAGGCCTTAGTATACCTTCCTCCCTCTTTGACTCAAAGATGAAGCAAATGATAGCTAAGATGAAGTGTTAGGGACCTAACCCCTCACTTAGGTAGAATAACATATTCTAATGTAATAAAGGTAAATATTAATAAGTCCTAGCAATAAGGAAGAATAAGTCGAATTTAAGAATACCTAATAGAAGCTTTCTCTTCTAGAAGGATCTTCCTCTAGATGGTTCTTTTGATAGACATATTTAGTATAAATAGGAGTCGAGGGTATGAGAACTTTTTTCTTAGATATTATTGTAATAGAGCTCTTCTCTACAAGAGGTTGCCCCCTTGAAGAGGCCAATGAACATTGCTCTCACTATTCAAAGTGATATTTCTAGTGTTATTCTAGTATCATCTTGGTATTATTGTGGTATTGTTCTAGTTGTATTGTTTTTCATCTTTCATTTCTATCATTTTATTTATGTTCTTCATACTTTTTATATCTGGAACATTACAAGTGGTATCAGAGAACTTTCCTCGCCAGAAATTTGTGGGTTTATTTTTTTCCAGGGTAGATACGTATTTCGGCATCTTTAAGCTATAGAGATCTATCATTACGTGCATAAACCCGCGGTCGGGGATTCATAAACACAGGAAATACATGTGGTACTTAAGCACACATCTCTTGTCCACCCTTGTAACCCATGTTGGTACCCCTTCGAGTGGTAGCGCATTAGACAACACCTGTATATGGATCGGCCTAGATTTCTTGAATCCCCCTTTAGATAAATTGATCAGTCACCTGACTGCTACAGTGCCACCAAGAACAACACTTAGGAAGATACTCTATAGTACCTACGTAGTTGGGTAGTACGTATAAGTGCATGGTCTAGCCTCCTTAGTTGGTGCCCTGAGATATTGGGTCGAGTACTACTATTGGACCCCACACATATATCAGAGAGTTATAGCACAGGGAAAACCCTTGTCTGTGGAACCTTTGAATACCTAACCCTTGGGGACAGAAACAAAAATTAAAACAGACAAAATCTATTGTTTCACAATTGTGTTCCAGTTGTCAAATCACTACACATTTCTTCCTGGTTAAGTATTTGGGGATTTCATCATTCTAGTATTCTTCAGACCGAAGTATAAATACGCAGGTGTAAAAAAAAAAAATGAGTCTGGATTTTGTTGCACCATTATTTTGAGACCTATTATATTGGATTTATCTTTTCACCCTTATCACAGTCATACCTATCATTTTTGTAGCAAATGTTTTGACCCCACCTGCCCCTTTTCGGTTCCCTCGTCATCATGGCCCATACTCATAGCCAACACTTGGAAGCTCGCTTCAATACCTTTCAATCTAATTTCACAGAGACCCAACAAGAAGTGAGACATCTTAGTGCCAATATTTCCACCATCAATAAAAACATTCATTCCTCCATTGTCACCTCAATCGAGGAACTCAAAGTAGACCTCAAATAAGTCATGATGACCCATATTGAATCTATCGCTTCGATGATTTTCACCAAGCTGCATATCCCAGCAAAACCCCCTTTATCTAACCCACTTTTGCATACCAAAGTTGGAACTTCCTCTCATTCCCATAATTTTCAGCCCCATCACTTTCAGCATGACCTACGCCTTTTGCGTGTGGATGTGAACAAATTTGATGGCTCAGATCCCAGTGGTTGGGTAACTCAAATGGAACATTATCTCTCTTTGTACGGCATTACAGATGACTTGGCCAAACTCTAGTATGGTGTTCTCCATCTAGATCAAGAACGTTTGCAATGGTGGCAATGGAGGAAAACTACTCGTCAATGGTATATTGCTTAGACACACTTTGTGGAAAATCTTTATGAACGCTTTGACATTGACACCAACCATTTAGGTCATTTGAAAAAGTTGAAACAATCTGGCACAGTGGAAGACTTTATAGTTGTTTTTTAGCAAATGGATTTTCATACAGAGGTCATGTCTGATGCTCTTTTTCAAGAATGTTTTATCAGAGGCCTCAAGGATGATATTCGTTCCCATGTCCTCATGGCTTGGCCTCAGAGTTGGGTGGAGGCTACTAAAAGAGATAAGGAAAAACAACAAGTTGTCTCTTCTCAAAACCAGAAACCCTCCTTTATTCCTCGCACTAAACCAGTCAATCCCACTCCTCCTTCTACTCCACTAAAGATCCAAAAATTGACCAGGGACAAAATGGTTGAACGCCAACTCAAAGGCCTTTGTTATAATTGTGATGACAAATATTTTCTGGGACACAAGTGTAAGGAACAAAATGTTTTTATGGTCATCTCAAAGGATGTTTCGGAAGAGAATGTTGAAGCTCCCCTTGTGTTTGTGTCACCTGAACCCATTGAAATAACCTCTCCCTCAGACCCTCCCAAAGTCAAATCAGTCATTTCCCCAAATGCTCTCACTGGATTCTTAATCTAATTGGCTACATCAAGCATAGGAAGGTCATCATTCTTGTGTATAGTGGAAGAACCCATAATTTTATTCATCACCGCATTGCCCAAGAGACTAATTGCTATATCCGTGCAGTCAATAATTTCCAAATCATGATTTCCAATGGCACGTCCATGAAATGTGGAGGGCGTTGTGAAAATGTGCATCTCCAAATTGGTGACTACCACTTGAAATTTCATATATTTTCTATCGACATGGACGGTTGTGACATTGTGTTAGGTGCAGACTGGCTAAGGACTTTGGGTCCCATTCTCATGGATTTTAAGGAATTAACCATGCAATTTGACCAAGAGGGAAAACAATATAAGTTCTAAGGCATCACCATCGGTTCCCCTGAGATCATTAGTTCCCATTTCATGGAAAATATGCTCAAAAAAGGTCATTCGGACGTTATTGCCCAACTCCATGTCATACAAGCTACTGAGACACCCTCTATGCCGCAGGACCTCCAATCCATCCTCTCTAAACATAAAGTGGTTTTTTCCACTCCCCAAGGACTCCCTACTTCCCATGGTTTTCATGATCATTCCATTCCCCTTGTCCCAGGAATCCTTCCTCCCAATATCCGTCCCTATCGTCACCCCTTTTCCCAAAAAAATGAAATTGAGAAAATGGTTCAAGAATTGCTTAACGTAAGTGTTATCTGCCCTAGTATGAGACCCTACTCTTCTTCGGTGGTCATGGTCCTTAAGAAATAATTTTCTTCGCGCATGTGTCCTGACTTCCGCGCCCTCAAAAAACTCACCATTAAAGACAAATTTCCCATTCATTTCATTAATGACCTCTTGGATGAATTAAGTGGCACCCAATTCTTTACTAAAATTCATCTTCATTTTGGCTACCACCAGATCCGTATGAAAGAGGCAGACATTCCTAAGACTGCCTTTAGAACTCATGAGGGCCACTATAATTTTTTGGTCATGCCCTTTTGATTTTGTAATGATCCCTCCACTTTCCAAAGCCTCATGAATCATGTCTTTCATCCTTTTCTCTGTCATTTTTTATTATTTTTCTTTGATGATATCGTCATCTATAGAAAAACTTGGAAATACCATCTTGCTCATGTGGATCAAGTTCTCCATCTACTCTCTCAACACCAATGTTTCCTGAAACAATCTAAATGTGATTTTGGTGCCTATGAAGTCGAGTACTTGATTCATCTTGTTGGCAAGGAAGGCATCAAGGTGGATCCTAAAAAGATTGAAGCTATGCAAGACAGGCCTCACCCAAAGACTCTCAAAAGCTTGTGTGGATTTCTGGGATTAACAGGTTATTATCTCAAGTTTGTTAATAATTATGGAAAGATTGCAGCACCTCTCATTGCACTCCTTAAAAAGAATTATTTCACTTGAACTCCAATAGCTGCTTAGGATTTTCAAACCTTGAAGATTTCCATGTGCACCACTCCAGTCCTAGCCCTTCCTTATTTCACCAAGACCTTTTTCCTAGAATGTGATGCTTCAGGGAAAGGAATTGGTGTTGTCCTTATGCAAGAGGGTCAGCCCTTGGCCTTTACCAACAAACAACTGTCTGAACAAAACTTGGGAAAATCAATCTATGAAAAGGAAATATTGGTTATTTTGGATGTCGTTGATCTTTGGCGCCCTTATTTATTGGGGAAACGCTTCCAAATTAAGACAGATCATCAAAGCCTCAAGTATTTTCTGGAACAACGCATTTCCTCTGCAGAACAACAAAAATGGGTGACTAAACTCTTTGGATATCATTATGAGATCATTTAAAAGAAAGGAAAATACAATGTGGTTGCGGATGCACTTTCCCAAAAATATGAAAATGAAGGGTCCATTTTTTCTCTCTCCTTCATTGTACCAGATTGGGTCCAAGATGTTCGCCAGGAATGGCTACATGATCACAAAAGTTTGCATTTGATACAACAATTGCAGTCCAATGCTCCAGTTTCCCAGGGTACTCTTGGCTCCATGATGAGCTACGATACAAAGGTCATTTGTATTTAAGTAAACAGTCAAAACTTAAATCCATGGTACTTTCTGAGCTTCATGATACATCCATATTTGGACACTCTGGGTTTACCAAAACCTATGACAGGGTCAAACGTTATTTTTTCTGTGATGGTATGAAACATGAAGTTCATAATTTTGTGGTTGAATGTCATGTGTGTCAACGCAACAAGGGAGAAACAATCAAATCTCCTGGCACACTACAACCGCTTCTGATTCCACCTGCTATTTGGCGAGATATCTCTATGCATTTTATTGTAGGATTACCTAAATCGAGAAATACATCGGTCATCATGGTGGTAGTTGATCGTCTTTCCAAGTATGCTCATTTCTCTGCTCTTCAACGCCCATTTACAGCATCCATTGTAGCTCAACTTTTCATGGATCAGGTCTTCAAGCTTCATGCCATGTTGCATTCTATTGTTTTTTATCGTGACCCAAATTTCACCAACAATTTTTGGCAATAATTTTTCAAGCTACAAGGCACCTAATTTCATCTCAGAACAACTTATCATCCCCAAACTGATGGCCAAAATGAAGTTTTCAACAAGTGTTTGGAAACATATTTGAGGTGTTTTTCCTCGGAAAAACAAAATCAGTGGGACCAATGGTTACCACTAGTTGAATGGTGGTACAACACTTCATACCATACAACTAACCGTGTGACTCCTTTTGAAGCAGTATATGGACAAAAGACACCTTCAGTTCTCTCATATTTTCCAGGTGTCTTGAAGGTCCAGGTGGTTGATTAAATGCTTACAGTTCGAGAAGCTATTCTTTGTACCCTTAAAGAGAAATTGGTCATGGCCCAAAATCACATGAAGAAACAAGCAGATCAAGGTCACTTTGAATGTCAATTTTCATAAGGGGATTAGGTTTTTCTTCAACTGCAACCTTACAAGCAAAATTCCCTCAAGTCTGACCATTTCCAAAAACTGGTGCCCAAATTTTATGGTCCTTATACAGTTCTCAAGCGTGTGGGACAGGTAGCCTATCAGTTATCTTTGCCTAGTCATTCAAAGCTACATCATGTTTTTCATGTTTCCTGCTTAAAGAAGGTGATAGGAACTAAGTGCCAAATTCAAACCAACCCTCTCGAGTTGGATGAAGAAGGCTCCATTTGGCTACAACCACAAGAAGTTTTGGACCAGCATGAGCGTCGCCTGCATCATCTAACCATCAAGGAAGTGTTACTCTAATGGAAAGATACAACCCCAGCAGATGCCACTTGGGAAACAACTACCATTCTACAACAATTTCCACATCCCAAGCCTTGAGGACAAGGTTGTTTTTAAGGGGGAGGACATGTTAGGGACCTAACCCCTTACTTAGGTAGAATAATATATTTCGTTGTAATAAATTTCAACATTAATAAGGCCTAGCAATAAGGAAGAATAAGTTGAATGTAAGAAGACCTAATAGAAGCTTTCGCTTATGAAGGATCTTCCTCTAGATGGTTCTTCTGATAGACATATTTAGTATAAATAAGAGTCGAGGGTATGAGAAATTTTGTCTTGGAAATTATTGTAATACAACTCTACTCTACCGGAGGTTTCCCCCTCGAAGAGGCCACTGAAAATTTCTCTCAGTAATCAAAGTGCTCTTTCTGTGTTATTATAGTATCATCTTGGTATTATTGAAGTGTTGATCTGGTTATATTGTTGTTCATCTACCATTTCTAGCATTTTATTTATGTTTTGCATACTTTTTATATCTAGAATATTACATGAAGCAACAAGTGATAGGGTGTTCCAAAGGCAAGTCCCTTAGAAATGGATTCAAGAAAAATGGCTCCTTGGCACAATCTAGTAGGTGAATAGTTATTGAGACAAGGACAATAAAATGTGGTTAATATCCTAGGGTTTTAAGCTAGCAATTTCATAATCTTAGCAAAATACAAACTAAAGATACCATAACCATTCAAAAGAAAGAAGAATTGCATAGTTTTACTTACATTCACCAAGAATAATCTAGCATATCACCAAGTTGAAGACTTTCCACCAAGAAAATGCCCAAACACACCAATATTAGCCTTCCTTCAACAAGTGCACACTAAATTTCAGTCATAAAACCCTAAGGAGGGCGCAAATTTATGACCTCACAAGTGTGAGCCAAATATGATAAAAAAATAAGGAGGATTTCCCCCCTTATTTATACAATACTAATGACCAGAATTAGGTAAAAAAGGTCGACATGGCCAATTACAAATAATATCTATTTTTTACATTAAATGTCACATTTAAACCCTAAAATGAGTTGCTAACATGACACCATGCCCCTTTAGGGTGACGTTAGGACCTTTTTGGGAAATGTTGGCCTCCTAGACCAAAATGTTAGGCCTTCTTGGGCCTTGGGAACCTGCCACATGTGCCACTTGGCACACAACTGCCTCCACAACATCCCAAAATAGTGGATGATGTCATGGGTGACCTGGGTGATGTCATTGTTAAAGTTTAAGCAATGATTAGGTTACTTTTTAATTTACTAGATAACCATAGCATAGATAGGATCATTGAGAGAAACACAATCACAAGATACACAACATTTATCATAGGAAACCTTCATGGGGAACAAAACTTAGCAAATCTTCCTTAATATAGATAGTCAATACAATGTCAAGACAATAAACCAAACACTAGAGAATATCCTCTCCCAAGCAATCTGCCTCTCTCTCTTCCTTCTTTCGGGAATTGGTAACTATAGCTTCTTTCAATACTTGCACACTAGATGTGTGAGCTAAGTGAGTGAACAAATTAGTGGTTGGTTTCCTTTATTTATACAAAATGGAAAGCGTTGAAAGGAGGTGTCTCTTCACTAGCAGGGTTGACTTGTCTTTATGGGTGGTTAGAACCACTTTAATTTTCTTGGGGGCCAACTCCTTAATTTGCATATTACACTTAGGGTTTGACAAATCCGCAAAAGGGGATTTGGTCAATTGTAATGCCCGACATGATCAATCCACAAAAGGGAATTGATCTAATGAATAATAAATATATTTTATCTTTTACATTATCCACAAAAGGGGATAAGAATATTCTTTGCAGTTACACGATATTTTAACACTCCCTCTTAATAAGAAGGATATTCTTTATCTTTTGACAGGTCACTGGATGTCATCATCAACTGAACAATAGCATCAACTGGATAACATCATCAACTAGGTAACAAAATCAATATCATCAACTGGGTAACATCAACAACATCATCAATTGGGTAATAGGAGGCATCAATATAATCCACTTGGTCATCTCGCATCACGATCACTGACTGGCATATCTATAAATCATCTGAACTTTTGTTCTCTTTATCTTCACGCAGAAAATACTATTTCTTTATTTCATCTTCATGCAGAAGATACTCTTTCTTATCTTCACACAGAATATATCTTATATTCACACGGAAGATATCTTATCTTCACATAGAAGATGTATTATCTTCACACAAAAGATATCTTATCTTCACATAGAAGATGTATTATCTTCACACAGAAGATATCTTATCTTCACATAGAAGGTGTATTATCTTCACACAGAAGATATTCTATGAGTTTTTCCATTCCTTTTATGTTCTCCATTCTCTTGTAATCATCTATCTCACCCATCCACTAGGGAGGACTACTGCCATAGCTTCACTTCTAGTCATCCCACATGAACTAGAGAAGTTAAGATGCTAGCCTGAGCAAGACTAGAATCCCTTTCCATGATCCACGTAGGATCACGACACAAACCTCAAGATCCAACTAACCATTCCACTTGGTCAAGGTTTGTGTTCCAGGCTACTCAATCCTTGTCCAGAGGACAGTATCTTCCCGCTACCCCTTTGAGAAACATCCACACTTGGACAAAGGCCAATCTTGGAAAATTTCTCATTCCCCTTCTCTACGAAGGTATCTTCTCTTTCTCCTTCTCTATGAAGGTCTACCTGTGGTATTTTCATTCCTTCTCTATGAAGGTATCTTCCTTCTCCACAAAGGTCTAGCTATGGGGTCTGAAAAAAATATCTTGTGGTCCAAAATCTTTCCATGATGTAATACCATGCTACCCATCTGTTGGGCATCATCCATATACTAGATAACTTTCATCTTGATCGAAATATCTAGGCACCATACATCTACTTTTCTAACTGCACCAAATCATGATCCTCCATTTCGAACTCGGAGACATAGCTCCCTCTTGCAACAAACTAAGATCTTCTAATCATCTTCCTTGAAGTTTTCTTCTGTAATATCCTGGGTGCCTTCTTGAGTTTGAACATTTCTTTCTTTCTAACTTCATATTGGATCAACTTTCTCCCTCTGCATCTATAAGAATGGTACTGGAACAACCTGCAGTTACCTGCATCTCATCAACTATATCTAAGTATCCATATTTCTCTTCATCTTGAACATTTATGTTCTGCATCTTTAGGAGCCTCCTAGTCCTATATAAATACTGGATATTGTTTAGCCTTTACTAACTGTCACCATAGCATAATTCCTTCTCATGCTATCTAACTTCTGCAAGTCAAGGAATAAGTTCTTTCTTATGAGACCTGTAAAGTTACTTATAGTATGATTTATGAGGTATGTCACTTAGCCAATCAGTCAGTAACAATAAGAAGTAATCAAATAAAACTATATCATGATTTATATCAAATTAGTACACATCTTTTCATAAGCAAAACTTTTTTAACCATGTACACATCTGAAACCCTAATCATGAATAAGACTTTTGAAATCTTTTTCACTCTAGCTATGAAATTACCAAATTTTCCCTTACTATCATAACTAAACACATATATTTGTCACTTTCATGAGTGATCATATCGGAAATAAATGTTTTATCTCTTTCTTTATCCCCTTCTTTGATAATTCTGCATAGACACTGAGATAAAACGAGGTTAATTAACATTCTCACAAAAATCTAACCTGTAATGATAAAGTATTAAAGTAAACAAGATACTAAAAATAAACATGAATACTTATCTTTTGTTTTTGTGTGGGGAGGCTCCACGGAATCCACCATTTGTTATCTTTCTTCAGATCGACTATCTTCAACTTGAAGTACATAATCCTCAATTTCTACTAAATCTTTCTTTGAGGGAGGAGATTCCTCTTCCTCTGCCACAAGTGCTTGATGCTTTCTTTTCCTTTTTCCTTGAGGACAGTCATAGGAAAATTTTCCCAACTTTTGACAGTTGTAGCATCTGATCTTTGAAATGTATTTCTTCTTATCTAGAACTCTTACAGAGTTAGCTTCTAGTTGTTCTTTGAATTGTGATATTCTAGAGAAATATTCTTGAATTGTGTATCCTTTCTGCATCCTTGTATTCTTGAGTTGAGTTATTAGATTCATCTTCTGATTGATGTTCCTTCATTCATATAATTGGGTTAGGGCATCAAACATTTCTTTTGGAGTCTTCTTTGAGGCCACTTGAGGAATCAAGTGATTATTTATAGAATCTAAAATGATTATTTTTGCCCTAACTATGTCTTTTTGTTGTTTTGCTTTAGCTGCAGCATCGACGGGTCTGGTACATTCTCTTTAATGAATCTTGCTAGTTCATTCTATTCAAGAATGAATTAAATACTATACTTCCAGGCATGGAACTTTTCCACACCTTCTAGCTTGTCAACAAGCTTAGTGCTTGCAGACATCTTTTACCTTGAGCTAGGAAAATGACCAAAAAATGAAAATGCTTAGAATTGAATTTTGAGCTTACCAAGAGGTACGCTTGGCTGAGGCGAGAATACCGATGTGTTTAGATTTCAGAAAATCAAATTTTTTCCCTTCAAACTTGACCAGCGTATTTCTGGATTGGTGCTTCTGGTTTTCCAGTACTTCTGGTTTTTCTGGTACTTCTGGTTTTATGGTACTTATGGTACTGGTGAAAACTAGGGTTTCACTTTCCGAGAGTTTTATCCATTGAAAAGGTGCATTGAAAGTGCCAATGAGTTCTTTAGGCTAGGTCGCAATTTTCTGGATGATCTTTGGGCCGAAATTCCTCTTTAATAAAAAGCCCTAATTTTCTTGTACGACAACAGTGACATTTTTCTTTTTCACGTGAAATATGCTCTCTTCATCTTAGCTATGATTCCATGTTAAAGTTTAATCTATTATTAGGTTACTTTTCAATTTACTAGATAACCATAGCATAGATAGATCACTCAGAGAAACACAATCACAAGATACATAGCATTTATCCTAGGAAACCCTCATGAGGAAGAAAACCCAGCAAAAATTCCTTAATATAGATAGTCAATACAATTCCAAGACAATAAACCAAACACTAGAGAATATCCTCTCCCAAGCAATGTGACTCTCTCTCTTCCTTCTTTTGGCAACTAGTAACTACAACTTCCTTCAATACTTGTGCACTAGATGAGTGAGCTAAGTGAGTGAACATATGAGTGGTTGGATTCCTTTATTTATATAAACAGGCAAGAGCTGAAAGGAGGTGTCTCTTCACTGGCAGAGCCGACTTGTTTTTCTGGGTGGTTAGAACCACTTTAATTTTCCTGGGGGATGACTTCTTAATTTTCATATTACAATTAAGGTTTGACCAATTCGCAAAAGGAGATTTGGTCAATTGTAATGCCTGATATGATCAATCCACATAAGGGGATTGATCTAATGAATAATAAATATATTTTATATTTTACTTTATCCACAAAAGGGGATAAGAATATTCTTTGCAGTTACAGAATATTTTAACATTCATGGGGCTTCCAAGGCATACATCATGGTGGAAAGGGCACAACCCCCTAGGTCCAGGCCTGCCAGGCTGCCCTGGTGAAACTTCCTCCTCTCTCTCTGGTGCAATCCTCTAATCTGTCTCTACCCCCTGCTGGGGTCTCAACATCCATCTCGTGGGATTTTATCCCCATGTAGTCTGAACTAATCATCTCCCCATGTGTACATTTCCATCGGGTGTGGTCCTATAACATCCATAGATATGCCCTCCATGGGCTCATAAGTCATAGGGATCATAGCAATGCCAATCACATCTAATCATCAAGTTATTAAGCATGTGCATAAAACCCCCTTTACCTGGACAAGTGCTCAAACATGTTATGATAATATGCAAGCTAATTTTGGAGGGGACGCTAGGACGTCCTATTGGGATAATGCTCATTGGATGTGGGATGTTTCTAGGAGAACTCAAATCTAGGCCATGTGAGTGGATGAGGTGGTAAGGGATGTCTGGGCAAGGGGTGCAGTGATAGCAGGGAAATGTATGGCTCACCTATGGGTGCCTATGAAGAGGGTGAGTTGCACCTTGTCATGGATGCAAATGTTTCCAAGCCCATTCATGTCTTTTATATTTTATTCTTATTTCTTTTTCTTTCAATAGTCTAGTTAGGGGACACTGCCCTGGCGTGGTGACCAGTGGTGGCAATGTTACCTACAACCATTTCACGGACATGAGAAGGGTGGATCGTGATGAGACCCCCTTTCTCTAGGCTATGCCACCAACATCCACTACCCTGTCATGGTGACTAGCTGTCGGTAGTGTCATACCGCTACATGCCCATGGACCTAATAGGTTGTCTCGTGATGAGACCCCCTATCCTCTAACTAGGTCTTGTTTTATTATTTTTTATGGGTTCCTCTGTTTCTCACTGAGAAGTTTTTTATTGCTTTCTAGGGGATCCCTGGGCGAAGCATCTCAAGGTTTCATTCTTTTGTATTTTATCTTTTTCCATCTACTTTTACCCTCTGGGCCTTTATCCCCTTCTTCCCACAAGGTAAGGTACAACCCTTAGACATTTTTTAAATCCAATGCCTGAACCAGTGTAATGGGATGGATGAGTGGGAAAAAAAATGAAAAGTGGTAAGTATGGTGGGAGTGGATGATGGCCTTTCATGAATCCCCCCAGTGGCAACTCAACCCCTATGGGTACCATCTTACTAGGGAATCATGTCATTCCCCCTAGGTGTGGTCAAGTGGAAAGGCATAAGGTCCAAGAACGCATTAGAAGAAAAAGTAATTAAATGTACATATTCAAAGGTTTTGAGGATCAAAGTGACACATACCATGATACCTGGACTCATTACCTCATGGAGAAAGATCCATTTTTGTTGCAGAACCAGGCCGATGTGATTGATTTTTTTGTTGCTAACAAAGTGGAGGCACTGAGAATGAAAGGATGGGCCCTCCAGGGCAACACTCAAGTTGATCTAACTCTCGGCACTCCATTTCTAGGACCTTTGGGCCTTGAGACATAATCTCCTCAGTTATCCCTAGGCTAGGGGATAACATTTACCACTATTTGAATGGTGGTACAACACTTATTGCTATACATCTACCCACATGAATCCTTTTGAAGTGGTATATGGACAAAATCCACCTTCATTTCTCTCGTATTTTCCAAGTGTCTCAAAGGTCTAGGTAGTTGACCAAATGCTTACAGTTTGAGAGGCTATTTTCCGTACCCTCAGAGAGAATTTGGTCATGGCCCAAAATCGCATGAAGAAACAAGAAGATCAAGGTCGCTCTGAACGTCCATTTGCAGAAGGGGATCAGTTGTTTCTTCGACGAAACCTTACAAGCAAAATTCCCTCAAGGCTGACCATTGTTAGAAACTGGCGCCCAAATTTTATGGTCCTTATACTGTTCTCAAGTGGGTGGGTTAGGTGACTTATCAGTTATCTTTTCCCATTCATTCTAAGCTCCATCATGTTTTTCATGTTTCCTTCTTAAAGAAGGTGATTGGAACTAAGTGCCAAACTCAAACCAACCTTCCCGAGTTGGACAAAGAAGGCTCCATTTTGCTACAACCACAAGCATTTTTGGACTAGCATAAGTGTCGTCTATGTCAACAAACCATCAAGGAAGTGTTAGTCCATTGGAAAGATACAACTTGAGTAGATGCCACTTGGGAACGAGCTACTATTGTATAGCAATTTCTTCATCTCAAACCTTGAGGACAAGGTTGTTTTTAAGGGGGAGGAAATCTTAGGGGCCTAACCCCTCATGTAGGTAGAATAATATATTTCCATGTAATAAAGGTCAATATTAATAAGGCCTAGCAATAAGGAAGAATAAGTCCAATGTAAGAATACCTAATAGAAGCTTTTGCTTCTAGAAGGATCTTCCTCTAGATTGTTCTTTTGATAGACATATTTAGTATAAATAAGAGTCAAGGGTATGAGAAGTTTTGTCTTGGATATTATTGTAATAGAGCTCTGCTCTGCTGGAGGTTTCCCCCTCAAAGAGGCAAGTGAACATTGCTCTCAGTAATCAAAGTGTTTTTTCTGGTGTTATTCTGGTATCATTTTGGTATTATTGTGGTGTTGTTTTGGTTATATTGTTGTTTATCTACCATTTCTATCTATTTATTTATGTTTTGCATAATTTTTATCTAGAATATTATACAACGCTAGGGGTTTTGGAGATATCTATTGGAATCGTTGTAGCAATGCTTGCCATGTTACCCTCGACATAAACTATGTGCATAGCTAGAGGATTAATAGAACAAGAATTATCTCCATTCACGGTTGAAACAAATTCTCATGCCTCTATTCTTCGTAACTCGGGAAAGAAGTAAGATTTATGATGTAGATCATCCCAAGGTCTATCGGGACCAGTAAATTCTTTGAGAATCAGCTCAATAGAGAGAAAGACCAGGTCTAAAGGATCTTGAGTGGCAAGGGAACCCTGAGCCCAAATAGGCTCGAGAACCGGATCTAACTCATGTGAGGGAGTCAAATTGGGGTTGGCCAATGTCCGTTGGACAATGTTGTATGCAACCTCAACTCCAAACAAGAGCATGGCCATGCTAGGATGCCCTGTCCCTTCCATTGAGGCCGATGGGGAAGGTAAAGTCCACGGATCATTAAAGTATCTCGTTCGAAACGACTACACTTGTAGAATTGTATCCCTAAGCTGGTTGGGAACAACCGATATAAGCTTGACATCACCAGAAGGCGGTGGGTAATCAAAAGTTCCCATCACTATCAGATAAATCGGTAAGTGTGGACACAAACTAATCTCCCTAACTTCCACAGGAAGCTAGAACAAAACAAGACAAAATACAAACTTCACCTTAGACTTCATTGTTATATAAACTAGTTCAGAGAGGAATGAGAGACATACCTTTTAAATGACGCTTGATCCTCGCTAGTTTCATCCTTGTCACTCCATATTTGGATTTGCGGTATGGTGAATATGTTTAAGAAGCACAAACCAACAAAGAGAGAGAGAACAAATATATATATATATATATATTCCAATGAATTATATGTATAAGATCAAGGAGTTATACAATAAAAGCCAAGACACCTTTATAGGGAAGAAATGTATTGTTGCATTATATTAAAATGGAAAATGGAGAATAAAACACATGCCTTGATGTTGAAATATCCCTTTCAATGGATCTCTGCTCCAACACACACATTTTCTTGAATGCCTTTGATGAAGAAGATCTACAATCTGACTTAAAGAGCTAAAGCAAAGCTATCTTAAGTATAATTTATAGAAGAACTCTTCATGCATATGCAAACCTTAGCCTTCTCAACCTTAGCCTTTTCCATGAGAGATCCCTCTTTATATAGGGTGAAAGAGGGATGAATGAGGATATTAGGAGGATCCCACTAAATTGTAGAAGCGAGTAAGATCCAAACCGATTAGAGGCCACCTCATCTTCTATAAGATTCCCTTATAATACATTCGTGAATTTTGACTTTTCCCTTTGGTTAAGCATTTTCACACCCTATTCACAGGAAGCCTATGACGACGACGCATTCCATCTTTGGTGCATAGTGCAACGATAAAGAATTGTTCCACCCCAAGCATAGAGAAGGGTGTGATGATCTTCCTTGTCATAGTTTTTGAGAGAGGAAAAGAAAACCACTTTTCTCTTGGAGAAAGTCTCTTTTAATATTTTCAGGGAACATGGAAGTGAGTTAAGCACATGTCGTCAATCGATCACTGGGGTGACCAAAATAATGTGTAACATAATCCCCCCCAAAGTATGAAGCTGGAACCTGTGATAGTTGAAATACTTTGTAGAATGTGTGTGTTGAAAACAATGAGTGCATCGATCGAGAACCTGCAAACAATCAAGCATATGCATAATAATATACCATTTTCTGAGGTAGCATTCCCATACTCAGACTACAAGTGTCAAGTGAATCATGGACACTAAACATACACTATGGATCCATGTCATCATGATTCATCATAATCACGAGGAATACACTGTGGATCTATGCTCTAAAAGAATTCAAATTCGGACATAGCCACGAGACATACACAGTGGATCTATGTGTTAGTAAAAAATTATGAATACTCTGTCACAACCTCGACCGATATGATGAGATCCAAGGTCTTCAATTTCATCGTCTCTAAGTACGAATCTATCCATGTGATTATAGGTGTCGAAGTCGAACATGGTATAAACCACTTGATTACCGGTCATTAATGAAAATCGTTAACAAGTGCAATGGAAATCACCATTGATTTCAATGACTCCCAAGGTACTCTAGTAAAATCCAATGAGTGTGAATGAATGAGTTTGAAGTCGAACACTTGATGGAATCTTCCATTCATGGGATAATCATATGAACCCATTGTTGAAAGTGAGGAAACTTGCCATTGAGGCATGCAGGTTCCAAGGTACCAATGTGATTTCTAAGTCTTGTTCTCGGATAATGAGTTGAAGTCGACAGGAAAAGAATCATCATAGGAGGGTCTTTATGTATCCCCCAACAATGACACAAAATGTGTAACATATTTGAAGTAGATCAGAGTATGAAGTGATTTGGAACTAACTCAAGGAAGGCTGACATGGTAAAAAATTTATAACTGCACATGGCCGACTCCATAGAAGGCTAGTTTAGGTTGGACTTCTCTTGAACATATGCACGATAGGACAATTGTCTTGGAAGCATTGACTTAAAGGAGAACCCAACATATGAAATTTTGGATAGTCAAATGAGAGACAAATGGATTTCCCAACCCGGATACAATGATGAAGGGCGTGTCATGTTCAAGAGCAACCTTACTACCACTAACACAAATACAACAAAAAATTTCTTCCCAATTTTCCCCCACCATTTATGGCGAGTACCTCTTTATTTTTATGCAATCTTGAGAAGGATAACATATTCTTGTGATGTAAGCTCATCCTTCGAACGAGTCCCTCAGAGTATTTTTAAAGAAATCTAAGAAGGAGTGGTTCGATCCAATATGGGCCTTTCGATGCTTGTTTAACGAGTCCAAAGAAAGAAAACTCAGGGGTTTTTCATTTTTAGAGAGTCTGAAAAACACTTAAAGAGAACTCCATGATGTCCTTTTTCGTAAGTTATTCTGATGAGACTGAAAAAGAGATAATATACCGCTCATCAAACGTTTTCTTCAAATACTTTTACGAGCGTGAAAAGAACAAGGTTGCTCGACTATCTTTTCATGTTTAGGGAGCTTGAAAAGATCTTAAAGGATACTCCATATGGTTCGTTTTTCGTATTACCAATGCGAGTTAGAAAAAGCGATAAAAGATTACTCGATTACATTCTCATGGTTTCACGAGCATGAGAAAGAATTAAGACTATGCTCAGATTTTTTCCTAAAAAATTCTAAAATCATTTGTTCATAAGAGAAACACACAAAAAAAATAAAAAATGGTAGACCCCATTCAAACGTCTCGTCCTTAGAACTTTTAATATGTAAAATAAAACACTTTGCAAAGTTGTTAGACTTTAGGGCATGGGTAAAATATAAAAAATATTTTAATTTTGCAATAAAATATAGTAAAAAACAATAAAATAGGCCAAAACAACCCTTTTTACCATTTCATTTGCAATTTTACCCAAATAGTGCCCAAAACCCTCTTTTCCACTCAAATTTCAACTGTCGATTTCGGAGTGCCTAGTGGATCATTTCACAAACCGTCTTCGTAAAAAAGGTAATATTTTGCTTCTTTATCTTTTCATGGTTTAAATTTTTGTTTTTATTGATTTAATATTGAGTTTGAGTCAATTTTTTGGGGGTACCTACACTTTCATATCATCGCAGGCCCACAGTATCATGAACTGTGACAATATAGAATCACCATAGGGGGCTCAAAGACAGGGTGCGACGATGTCGCTCTGCATGAAAGCAATGCCCTGCGACGATCGCAACTCAACATTTGAAAAGATAGAATGAGCTAGGAAAACTTCCAAGAAATGATTTTTTATGATTCTAATCCTCTTTTGATGTTATTTGGCAGGTTTTCCTTGGTCAAAATGCTCGAGTGGAGAGAACGAGAGCATGAAGAAGAAGACTATTTTGCTGGGAATGACCCAAACATAGTTATGGAACTTAGGCAATGTGGATTACTTAAGTTCTTCAAAATTCAGGGCATGAGAGCCCAAGTGATATTGCTAGAGTATCTGGTTCACATGTGGGATGTGAACGAACAAGCCTTTCATGTGCGTGTGCATACACTCACATTGGATATAGAGGATATTTACTTTCTGACAGGTTTATCTCGTTGAGGCTCTCGAGTTTCACTCTCGAGAAGCAGGGGTGGAGGAGAACCCATGGATTACTATGTTTCTCACCATTGTGTGTTAGGTACAGAAAAACATAGTGGCAAGGTGGCCATCAGAGATGTTCAAGATTTACCATTGCGAACCATCCTTTATACCATTACTCGGATGGTAGGGAGTGCAGCTCCCCACATGGCTTTGCAAATCCATTTTCAGTATTCCATAGAGTGCATGGAACCCAGGGTATTCAATTGGTGTGAGGGTGTCCTGAAGAACATGAAAAAGCAACTGACAATGTGTCGAAATGCTTGGTTAAAATAGTTTGGTTAAGTCAAAAGAAGGTCTTTTTGAATGGTTGGTTATGCCCTTTGGTTTGACAAATGCTCCAACAAATTTTATGAGGATTATGGATGATATCCTACAACCTTTCACCAATACTTTTGTAGTGGTGTATCTGGATGGCATCCTCATCTACAACAAGACTTGGGTGGAACACTTGCATCATATTCAGCAGGTTTTGCACACCCTGCGGCAACACAAACTATATGAAAACCTGGAAATATGATCCTTTGGCATGGACAGGGTCCATTACTTAGGATACATCATTTATCATCATGGTTTACATGTGGATCCATCCAAGATATAGGTCATCCGTCACTGGCCAACCCCAACCACACTCACTAAACTTCAGAGATTCTTGGGTCTTGCCAATTTCTATCGCAAGTTTGTGTTGGGATTATCTCATATTGCATGGGCCCTCAACCAAGTAAACAGAGGTGGAGGTAAGGAAAAATTTGTGTGGGGCATGTCCCAACAAAAGGCCTTCGATGACTTGAAGAAGTGTTTGTTCTCATCCCTGGTACATTCATTATCGGACCTGCAACATCCCTTTGAGATCGAGACAGATGCTTTAGACTATGTTGTGGGCATCGTTCTCACTCAACATGGCCACCCTGTGGCACATCATAGTGAGACACTATAATATTCTCTCTGTAAGTACCCTACTTACGATAAATAAATGTACTCCATTGTGTAATCCTACCGCCAGTGAAGACATTACATTCTTGGAAAGGAGACAGTCATCCACACTGATCACAAGCCACTACAGTTCATGCAAACCCAAGGAAAATTTCATAATGACCGCCATCAGAAGTGGTCAACATAATTACATCAGTTCCACCTCAACATCAAGTATAAAACAAGAAGTACCAACCGAGTTCCTGACTTCCTTGGCCGACCTTCAATCGTGACACTCACCATGATGCTAGACTCTTGCGGTCACGAGACCTCTAGATGGCCCCACCTCTATGAGATAGACCCTGACTTCTCCACCACCTACCAAATGTTGGGCACCAACTCAGTGGTCGCTAATTTCCATCTTTAGGACAGGTTGTTGTGTCGTTTGGGCCATCAATGTGTTCCATCAAGCGAGCGCGTGAAGCTGATTTGGGAAGCTCACTACAGTCGGGTGGAAGGACACTTTGGCGTAGAAAAGACAGTGGCAGTGTTGCAGAAGCTTTTCTATTGGCTGAAACTTCGACATGATTTTGGCAAGTATATTAGGTCCTGCACCTCCTACGCTATTTCCAAACCAACCACTAAGAAACAGGGCTTGTACACCCCTCTTCCTACTCCTAATAGGATGTGGGAATCCAACTCAATGGACTACATGTCGGGCCTCCCGTCCACCAAGAGGGGAAATGACTGTGTTTTTTTGGTTGTTGGTCGCTTTTCCAAGATGGTGATTCTCGTCGCTTGCAAGAAGAACATCACAGCAGAAGCCACTGCCAAGCTCTTATTTGAACAAGTATGGGTACATTTTGGGATCCCACAAACCATTATCTCAGACTGTGACAGTCAGTTCCTCAACTCATTCTGGTCAAGCCTCTAGTCACTTCTAGATACCAAGCTCACCAAATCCACTGCCTTCCACCCCCAGATAGATGGCCAAACTGAGGTCATCAATCGGATGGTCGTACATATCCTACGCATGTACAATTCAAAACACCCCGCACATGGGATGAGAGTCTTCTCTATGTCCAACATAGCTACAACTGATCCCTGCATAGCTCAACTAGCTAGAGCCCCTTTTAGGTGGGGTTGGGATTCCAACCATTGGGCCCCATGGATGTTGCACTACCACCAGTGACCACCTCGGTCGACTCATCCCCTGCTCCATCAGAAGATGACAAAGCCACCTAGTTCATTGAGAGGATCCAGCACATCCTCTAACAAGTTCAGAATATTCTACAGAAGTCTAATGCCAATTACAAACAACACCATGATCAACATCAGGTGCCACATAAGTTTCAGGTGGGCGACAAATTTTGGTTGCATTTGCAGAAAGAACGCCTTACAGGGCCCCATCGGAAGCTTCTCCCACTCTATTATGGGTCGTACACCATCACCAAGGTTGTGGGTGACAATGATTTTGAGCTCAACATTTCCCCCTTCCTTGGTTGCATCTAGTCTTCAATGTGGCTCTCCTTCGGCCATATTTCCCACCATTATTGGACACCTCAGAGATAGCAGAGCAGTTGACACCAAGAGAGCTCAACCCTGACTACATGAAATAAGCATCCAATGATCATATTGTGGACACATAGATCAAGGGAACTCGACAACAAAGGATCCATCTTTATCGAGTCGTCAAAGAAGGGAAGCTCCTGCACCAAGGCAAATGGCTCGCCTGGGGTCAAATTCAGAAAAAATTTCCTCATCTGATGGCAGAACTCAACGCAATGGAGACCATTTATTCCTAATAAGGGAGGATTAATCTAGGTGGATATCAGTGGTCACCCACCTATTCCACTGGCTCAAAAAACAGTTTTCCACCTTGGCAGTTTTTCGACAGTTTTTCGAGTTCCAAACTTCCGGGGCCGTTTTGAGGCCCTAAACGACATTTTTTGGGGATTTGGGGCCCAAGAGACTGCTAGAGGCACTAACCTAAGCTAGTCAAAAATTGTTCTTCTCGGATGGACCTTTCCAACGGGCTATCGTGCGCCTAAAACAAATATCGTATACAAAAGTGACGACTCTGGGAAGTTGTTGTACTAACTTAACCAAACGAGGCCCACATGACTTTTGGCGCTTCATATCCTAGGGTTAGGTTTTTGGATGTCTAGGGTTTTTTACATTCCTGTTTATTGTAAAAGTCCTTCAGAGCCTCATTGTAACCATCTTCTTGCGAATGACTGCAACCATCACATCTCTTCTCAAAGATAAGCCGTCACCATTCTAGCAAGCTTGTTTTCCGCTACATTTTATAGTTTCAACTTATTTCCTTATTGAATAGAAAACCAATTTTATTGTGTCTCTATTATTTTGTGTTAAGCATCTTTTAATAATCTGTATTCATTTCATTCTTCTCATAAAATCTAGATGACCTTAATAAAACGGCACAAGGACAAAGAGATAAAATATTTCAAATCTTCACCCCTCACTATAGGATGGGGTGTCTGGATTACAAGGAATGAAAAAATGTTTGAAAACAAGGACACCCTTCCTTTCAAGTGAGTTTAACAAAGTTTGAACATCTTAAGAGCTTTCCCTCAAGCTTTACTAGTCCACTAGAGAGCATAAAAAACTAATATGATCATTGACACTCATACTCTGTGGGACTTCTTTAATGGAGCTTCCCAGGGAGCCCCATACAGAGGAGGAGCAGGGGGGAAATATTCCTCACACAAAACCATTTTCTTAGTTTCAAAGCTAGCACTAGCCCTTCAAAAAATAATCAAAGTGAGCTTACAACCATAAAATTGACTATACTCCTAGCTAAGGAAAAAAGACTCACTCATGTTCAAGTCACGGGTGACTCCCAAATTGTGATCAAATGGATGAATGGAGAAGCTGAATTGAGGAACATTTTATTACAACCCATTTTTCGAGACGTAAAACATCTGCAATCCACATTTATTCACATCACATTTGATCATATATATAGAGAAAACAACAAGGAATCTTATGGGTTTTCCAAGGATGGCCACAACATGTAGGAAGGCACTTGGGAGATCAAGGAATCCCAACATGGACACATTTCCACCCATGTTCATGAATCTTGGATTTATAATCCTATTTGTTTTCCAAAATGAAACTCTGATTTTTTCACATCGATAATTTAAGAGTTTGATTGACATGCTCCATGACTTATGAATACTAGATTTTTGTTCTACGACATAGAGCTACTCATACTTTCTATGGCTCATGAAAATGATTGGGTGGCAGAACCCCCCACATATGTAATTGATATTAGAAATTTTGTAAATTATACTAGAACTTCTGTAATTTTTTATTATTGTTGATTACAAAAGAAAATTTTGAACCAATCTTAGATGTATTAGTCTTAAGTGTTTTCTCCTCCAAGGATGAAGGAAATACCCTCTATGGTATTATGAACTTGTAATTTTGTTACTCTCAAATAAAATTACTTGATTTTTTTCCAAGAAAAAAAAAGACTTTCATTAATGGGTTTTTGTTGTTATAATATTAAAATATATACACTATATTTATTTAAATAATGATATATGCAATGATATAATGCATAATAATTTAATGCATCAATTTCAATGATGACACAAATTATTAAAATGTTGCTATTTTGGAACTAGGATGAATTCCATCCTTTCCCATATTCCTCAAGTTAGGATCCTGACACCTTGCGCACACGATCACACCATTTTTAACAACAATTTCTAGTTACTACATTTTCCACGAATGAGATGGCGGCTCACTCATAGGAAACAATTAAATTCCATATGGGTGAAAATAAATGAGCTATAACAATTACATATAATGGCCACCATTATTTTGTGCCACCCTTTTGCTACCTTTCAAAACTACATTTTCCATCCATTAAAAGAAGGAAAAGAAGAAAAAGAACCAAATCATGTGTATGCACTTATAAAGCTTGAAATAATAGCCACGATCGCAATAATATATATTAATAATTGTATTCCTTACAACTTTAAAATTTATAAAATTATATGTGGCAAAAATGAAATCTATGTTGTTTTCATCAAACCAACAAACTTATAATGTTTAATCCTTCATTGCAAATCAATCATAGCCATCAAGCATACAAAAGAAGAAAAAACAAAAAATGAACCAAAAGTCAAAAACCCTCAAGTTGACCTTCTACAAGTGCCACTACCAACATTTGTTGGTATATGCTTTAACCTTAGTTGCATGCATTGCTTGTAGAAACCCTTACCTACAAAGAAAGTGAAACATTAAAAAAGATCATAAAATAACAGTGAAAACATTTATATAGATAGGGATAAGGTGGAAATTACTAAGCTTTGGCACATTGGCAGTGCATGCCACAACCCATTTCAGTCCTAGACCCTTCAAACATCTCACACATAACTCTTGGCTTCGTGTGTGGAATCTTTTGAACCCACATGAAACCCTTGGGTTTGGGCATACATTTGCATATTTTTAGAAAGGACCCATTACAGTGGGCTAGTTGCATATAAGGGAAAACAAAGGGTGTAGCACCAAACCCCTTTTATAAATAATAAAACATATAAAAAAATAGAATAAAAAGAGCAATAGAATTTGAACCCTTACCATGCTTATTGTAGTATGTTACCTGCTACTCTTATTTCCTTACGTGGTTGGCTTCACACTTATTATGTTCTCTCTGTGGTTACCATGAACTCTTGAAAAGATGTTTCTCTTATTAACAAGGATATTGGAAAGCCATACAACCTTGGAAACCATATATATATTTAGTAAATTCTATTTTGAACCATTTGAAGTCTGCCCTAATCACAGTTCTATGTTGTTATTAGATTAATCGGTAAGTACGGACACAAACAGATCTCCCTAGATCCCACTGGAAACTAGAACAAAACAAAACAGAATGCACACTTTGCCTTAAAATTCATCATCATATCAACTAGTTTAATGAGTTACAAGTGACATACCTTTTAAACGACGCTTGTCCTCGCTAGTGTCGTCCTTGTAGATTCTTCCTTGAATTTGCAGACTAGTAAGCCTGTCTAAGAATCACAAACCAACAAAGAAGAGGAACAAAGATCTATATATTCTAATTAAGTCTATGTATATGATCAAGGAATTATGCAATAGAAGACAAGATGCTTATATAGGGAAGAGATGCATTACTGTATTAAGTGAAATAGAAAGT
Source organism: Picea mariana (assembly GCA_032191745.1). NCBI lineage: Eukaryota > Viridiplantae > Streptophyta > Pinopsida > Pinales > Pinaceae > Picea > Picea mariana. Next base: position 19,718 of record JASDQU010684798.1, on the reverse strand, counting down.
GGAGAATACAACCCATGCCTTGATATTGCAAGGTCCCCTTTCAATGGCTCTTTGCTTCAACACACACACCTTTGCTCCAAATGTATTGAATGAAGAAGATCCACAATCTGACTTGAAGAAATAAAGCAAAGCTCTCAAGCATAATCTGAAGTAGAACCCTCCATACAATTCTCGGCCTATTCAAACTTTAGACTTTTCCATGAGAGATCCCTCTTTATATAGTGTGAAACAGAGATGGATGAAGAGATTAGGATGATCCCACCAAATCAGAGAAGCAAGTAAGATCCAAACCGATTGGAGGCCACCTCATCTTCTAGAAGATCCCCTTCTAGAACATTCGTGAAATTTGACTTTTCCCAAGCTTTAAGCATCGTCGCACCTTACACACTTAGTAGTATGTGACAACGTCGCAGTTCAGGTATAGTGTAGGATGCGACGATCAGACATCGTCGCAACCCATCTATTTATCAGGGTGCGACAACCTTCCTTCATATGTTTTTTGGCAGAGGAAAGTAAATCACTTTTATCATGGAGAAATTCTCTTTTAATATTTTTATGGAACATGAACACATGTTTTCAGGTGATCACTGAGGTGACCAAAATAATGTGTAACAAAATTCCCCCCAAAGTATGAAGCTGGAACTCATGATAGTTGAAATACTTTGTAGAATGTGTGTGTCGAAAACAAGGAGCGCATCGATCAGGAACCTGCAAACAAACAAGCATTTGCATAATATCATACCATTTCTGAGGTAGGCATTCACATGCTCATACTACAAGTGACTCTAATCATAAGTTTCAAGTGAGTCGTGGCCACTAAACATACACTGTGGATCCATGTCATCATGATTCAGCATAGCCACCAGAAATACACTCTGGATCTATTCTCTAAAATAAATCAAATTCAGACATAGACACAAGACATACAAAGTGGATTTATGTGTCAATACAAATCATGAATACTCCATCGCAACCTGGACCAAAGTGATAAGATCCAGGGTCTTCATTTCCATCGTCTCTAAGTACGAATCTAGCCATGTGATTATAGGTGTTGAAGTCAAACATGGTAGAAACCACTTGATTACCGGTCATTAATGAAAATCATTAATAAGTGCGAGGGAAATTACCATTGATGTCAATGACTCCCAAGGTACCCTAGTACAATCCAACGAATGTGAATAATTGAGTTGAATTCGAATACTCGATAGAACCTTCCAATCAGGGATCAATGATGTGAACCCACTGTTGAAAGTGAAGAGACCTGCCATTGAGGCATGCATGCTCTAAGGTATTGAATGATTTCTAAGTCTTGTTCCTGGATAATGTGCTGAAGTCGACAGGAAAAGACTCATCACCGGAGGGCCTTGATGTATCCTCCATCAATGACATGAAATATGTAACATCTTTGAGGTAGATTAGAGTATGAAGTGATTCGGAACTGACACAGCGAAGGCTGACATGGTAGAATATTTATAACTGCAAATGGTCGACTCAATAGAAGGCTTGTTTAGGTTGGACTTCTCTTGAACATATGAACGACACGACAATGGAATTGGAAGCATTGACTCAAGGAGGACCCAACATATGAATTTGTGAATGGTAAAATGAGAGACAAATGGATTTCCCAACTCGGATACAATGATGAAGGGGGGTGTCATGTTCAAGAGTGACTATTACTGCCACTAACACAAATACAAAGACACATTTCTTCCCAATTTCCCCCCACAACTTCTAGCAAGTACCTCTTTATTTTTACGCAAGTTTGAGGAGGATAACATAGGCTTGTTGATGTAAGCTCATCCTTCGGACGAGTCCTTCAGAGTATGTTTAACAAACCCTAAGGAGTGGTTCGATCCCATATGGGTCTTTTGATGTTTGTTTAATGAGTTCAAAGAGAGAAAATTAGGGGTTTTTCATTTGTAGAGAGTCTGAAAAGCACTTAAAGAGAACTCCATCAGGTCCTTTTTCGTAAATTAATTTGAGGAGACCAAAAAGTGATAATCTACCACTCGTCAGATGTTTTCTTCAAATACTTTTACGAGCGTGAAAAGAACAAGGTCGCTCGACAATCTTTTTATTTTTACGGAGCGTGAAAAGAGCTTAAAGGATCTCCATAGGTTTCGTTTTTCGTGTCACCATTACAAGTTCGAAAAAATGACAAAAGACTACTCGATTACATTCTCATGGTTTCACGAGTGTGAGAAACAATTAAGAATCTACTCGGAGTTTTTCCTGAAAAACCCTAAAAATATTTGTACATGTGACAAAGATATAAAAACAAACCAAAAAAGTGGACCATTGTTCCAACGTCTCACTACTAGACTTTTTTAATCTGTAAAAATCAACCGCTTGGAAAGTTGTTAGGACTTTAGGACTTGGAAAAAGCATAAAAAATAATATAATATACAAATGAAAAGTAATAAAAGTCAATAAAATAGGTAACAAACCACATTTTACCATTTCATTTGTAAAGTTTCCCAAACATTGCTCCAAATCCCTTTTTCACCTCAATTTTCAACTGTTGTTTGTGGAGTGCACGGCGAATCATTTCACGAATCATCTCTGCAGAAGAGGTAATCTACATCTCCTTCATCTTTTCACGGTTTAAAAATTGATTTTCATTGTTTAAAATTATGTTTTGGGTTGATTTTTAGGGGTTTCCCATGCGTTGCGGTCGTCGCAGGTGCCCTATATCGGGACCTGTGACGATCTAGGTTCGTTACAGGCGACCCTAAAGCTAGAGTGAAATGACACCGCACTGTGCGAATGCACAGGCCTGTGACATCCGCAGCCCAAAATTAAAAAAAGATGAATCCAACAAGGAAAAAACCCCAAGAAAATTTTAATGTGTCTAATCTCATCTTATGGTTCCTTGGCAGGTCTTCCACAGTTAAGATGTTGGAATGGCACGAACGAGAGCACGAAGAAGAAGATTACTTCACCGAGAATGACCCGAGAACAGTTATGGCCCTCTGGCAGTGTGGGCTACTAAAATTCTTCAAGATTCAGGGCATGAGGGCCCAACTAAGACTACTTGAGTACTTATTTCACATGTGGGATGTGAACGAGCAGACATTGCATGTGTGTTCCCACACACTCACCATAGATATCGAGGATATATCTTTCCTAACAAGACTATCTTGTTGTGGTTCACGGGTGACACTTACAGGTAGTAGGGGAGGTGGTGAGCCTATGAACTACTACATCAGTCATCATTGTGTGTCGGAAACCGAGAAACATAGCGGTAAGGTCGCTATCAGGGATGTCTGAGATTTGCCTTTACGGACTATCCTCTATATTATTACTCACATGACAAGGAGTGCAGCTCTCCACATGCCTCTGCAGAGCCATTTTCAGTATGCATTGGAGTGTATGGAGCCTCGAGTCTTCAACTGGTGTGAAGGGGTCCTTAAAAGCATGAAGAAACAACTTACCAAGTGCATAAGTGGTGGGTTGAAACAATTCAGATACGGGTCTATTTTGGTATCCTTCTTCCTAGAGAGGGTCCTAGTCTTACGTGTGTAGGTAGAGTGGGGCATACCAGCTCCATAGGATCCGAGGATGAAGAGGTGGGTAGATCTCATGGCCCGACATGGAGGCGGTCACATCGTCAGGTATAACGATGTCTTCTTCGAATGGATGAGAACTCAAATGTTCATGGTTGATGATTATACCTAGCTCTTCCTGAAGGTTCCTAGTGGGGGCACATAGGTAAGAAGGAAAATTTTTTTATATAATGGTTTTGTTATTTTTAATGATATAAAATGTTTTTTAT
>JASDQU010684798.1:3652-15923 GCA_032191745.1 Picea mariana | reverse complement strand
TGTGATAGCTCGTTGGAAAGGTATTGTCGAGGAGATTAATTTTGGGTGCTCAATCATGCCTTCGGCTGTCATTGAGAATCTATATCTTGAAAAACCTTCATTTGGACCCTCAAAATGGCCCCGGAAGTTAAAACCTGCTAAAAATAGTAAATTGACAAAATGGCCAGAAATCTGTTTTGAGCCATTTCGAAAAGGTGGGTGGCCACCGATATCCACCTAGATCAGCGATGATATTCCTTGTCATAGTTTTTGAGAGAGGAAAAGAAAACCACTTTTCTCTTGGAGAAAGTCTCTTTTAATATTTTTAGGGAACATGGAAGTGAGTTAAGCACATGTCGTCAGTCGATCACTGGGGTGAAAAAAATAATGTGTAACATAATCCCCCGCAAAGCATGAAGATAGAACCTATGACAGTTGAAATACTTTGTAGAATGTGTGTGTTGAAAACAATGAGCGCATCGATCGAGAACCTGCAAACAATCAAGCATATGCATAATAATATACCATTTTCTGAGGTAGCATTCCCATACTCAGACTACAAGTGTTAAGTGAATCATGGACACTAAACATACACTGTGGATCCATGTCATCATGATTCATCATAGCCATGAGGAATACACTGTGGATCTATGCTCTAAAAGAATTCAAATTCGGACATAGCCACGAGACATACACAGTGGATCTATGTGTTAGTAAAAAATTATGAATACTTTGTCGCAACCTGGACCGATATGATGAGATCCATGGTCTTCAATTTCATCGTCTCTAAGTACGAATCTATCCATGTGATTACAGGTGTCGAAGTCGAACATGGTAGAAACCACTTGATTACTGGTCATTAATGAAAACTGTTAACAAGTGCAAGGGAAATCACCATTGATTTCAATGACTCCCAAGGTACTCTAGTAAAATCCAATGAGTGTGAATGAATGAGTTTGAAGTAGAACACTTGATGGAATCTTCCATTCAGGGGATAATCATATGAACCCATTGTTGAAAGTGAGGAAACCTACCATTGAGGCATGCAGGTTCCAAGGTACCAATGTGATTTCTAAGTCTTGTTCCCAGATAATGAGTTGAAGTCGACAGGAAAAGACTCATCATAGGAGGGCCTTTATGTATCCCCCATCAATGACACAAAATGTGTAACATATTTGAAGTAGATCAAAGTATGAAGTGATTTGGAACTAACTCAGGGAAGGTTGACATGGTAAAAAATTTATAACTGCACATGGTCAACTCGATAGAAGGCTAGTTTAGGTTGGACTTCTCTTGAACATATGCATGACAGGACAATTGTCTTTGAAGCATTGACTCAAAGGAGGACCCAACATATGAAATTTTGGATAGTCAAATGAGAGACAAATGGATTTCCCAACCCGGATACAATGATGAAGGGCGTTTCATGTTCAAGAGCGACCTTACTACCACTAACACAAATACAATGAAAAATTTCTTCCCAATTTTCCCCCACCATTTATGGCGAGTACCTCTTTATTTTTATGCAATCTTGAGGAGGATAACATATTCTTGTGATGTAAGCTCATCCTTTGGACAAGTCCATCAGAGTATTTTTAAAGAACCCTAAGAAGGAGTGGTTCGATCCAATATGGGCCTTTCGATGCTTGTTTAACAAGTCCAAAGAAAGAAAACTCAGGGGTTTTTCATTTTTAGAGAGTCTGAAAAACACTTAAAGAGAACTCCATGATGTCCTTTTTCGTAAGTTATTCTGATGAGACCGAAAAAGAGATAATCTACCACTCATCAAACATTTTCTTCAAATACTTTTACGAGCGTGAAAAGAACAAGGTTGCTCGACTATATTTTCATGTTTAGGCAGCTTGAAAAGAGCTTAAAGGATACTCCATAGGGTTTGTTTTTCGTATTACCAATGCGAATTAGAAAAAACAATAAAAGATTACTCGATTACATTCTCATGGTTTCACAAGCATGAGAAAGAATTAAGACTTGCTCAGATTTTTTCCTAAAAAACTCTAAAATCATTTGTTCATAAGAGAAACACAAAAAAAAAAAAATGGTAGACCCCATTCAAACGTCTCGTCCTTAGAACTTTTAATATGTAAAATAAAACACTTTGCAAAGTTGTTAGACTTTAAGGCATGGGTAAAATATAAAAAATATTTTAATTTTGCAATAAAATATAGGAAAAAACAATAAAATAGGCCAAAACAACCCTTTTTACCATTTCATTTGCAATTTTACCCAAATAGTGCCCAAAACCCTCTTTTCCACCCAAATTTCAATTGTCGATTTCAGAGCGCCTAGTGGATCATTTCACAAATCATCTTCGTAAAAAAGGTAATATTTTGCTTCTTTATCTTTTCATGGTTTAAATTTTTGTTTTTATTGATTTAATATTGAGTTTGGGTCAATTTTTGGGGGGTACCTACACTTTCAGATCATTGCAGGCCCACAGTATCATGAACTGTGATGATATGGAATCACCATAGGGGGCTCAAAGACAGGGTGCGACGATGTCGCTCTGCATGAAAGAAATGCCCTGCGACAATCACAACTCAACATTTGAAAAGAAAGAATGAGCTAGGAAAACTTCCAAGAAATGATTTTTTATGATTCTAATCCTCTTTTGATGTTATTTGGCAGGTTTTCCTTGGTCAAAATGCTCAAGCGAAGAGAACGAGGGCATGAAGAAGAAGACTATTTTGTTGGGAATGACCCGAACACAATTATGGTGCTTAGGCAATGTGGATTACTCAAGTTCTTCAAAATTCAGGGCATGAGAGCCCAAGTGATATTGCTAGAGTATCCGGTTCACATGTGGGATGTGAACGAACAAGCCTTTCATGTGCGTGTGCATACACTCACATTGGATATAGAGGATATTTACTTTCTGACGGGTTTATCTTGCTGAGGCTCTTGGGTTTCACTCTCGGGAAGCAGGGGTGGAGGATAACCCATGGATTACTATGTTTCTCACCATTGTGTGTCAGGTACAGAAAAACATAGTGGCAAGGTGGCCATCAGAGATGTTCAAGATTTACCATTGTGAACCATCCTTTATACCATTACTCAGATGGTAGGGAGTGCAGCTCCCCACATGGCTTTGCAAAGCCATTTTCAGTATTCCATAGAGTGCATGGAACCTAGGGTATTCAATTGGTGTGAGGGTGTCCTGAAGAACATGAAAAAGCAACTGACAATGTGTTGAAATGCTTAGCTAAAATAGTTTGGTTAAGTCAAAAGAAGGTCTTTTTGAATGGTTGGTTATGCCCTTTGGTTTGATAAATGCTCCAACAAATTTTATGAGTATTATGGACGATATCCTACAACCTTTCACCAATACTTTTGTAGTGGTGTATCTGGATGGCATCCTCGTCTACAACAAGACTTGGGTGGAACACTTGCATCATATTCAGCAGGTTTTGCACACCCTGCGGTAACACAAACTATATGAAAACTTGGAAAAATGCTCCTTCGGAATGGACAGGGTCCATTACTTAGGATACATCATTGATCATCATGGTTTACATGTGGATCCAGCCAAGATCTAGGTCATCCGTGACTAGCTAGCCCCAACCACACTCACTGAACTTCGGAGATTCTTGGGTCTTGCCAATTTCTATCGCAAGTTTGTGTTGGGATTATCTCATATTGCATGGGCCCTCAACAAGTAAACAGGGGTGGAGGTAAGGAAAAATTTGTGTGGGGCATGTCCCAACAAAAGTCCTTCGATGACTTGAAGAAGCGTTTGTGCTCATCCCCGGTACATTCATTACCATACCTACAACATCCCTTTGAGATTGAGACAGATGCTTCAGACTATGTTGTGGGCGTCGTTCTCACTCAACATGGCCACCCTGTGGAATATCATAGTGAGACACTATAATATTCTCTCCATAAATACCCTACTTATGACAAAGAAATGTACTCCATTGTGTAAGCCTACCGCTAGTGGAGACATTACATTCTTGGGAAGGAGACAGTCATCCACACTGATCACAAGCCACTATGGTTCATGCAAACCCAAGGAAAATTGCATAATGACCGCCATCAGAAGTGGTCAACATAATTATAGCAATTCCACCTCAACATCAAGTATAAAACAAGAAGTACCAACCGAGTTCTTGACTTCCTCAGCCGACCTTCAATCGTGACACTCACCATGATGCTAGACTCTTGTAGTCACGAGACCTCTAGATGGCCCCACCTCTATGAGATAGACCCTGACTTCTCCACCGCCTACCAAATGTTGGGCACCAACTCAGTGGATGCTACTTTCCATCTTTAGGACAGGTTGTTGTGTCGTTTGGGACATCAATGTGTTCCATCAAGCGAGCGCGCAAAGTTGATTTGGGAAGCTCACTACAGTCGGGTGGAAGGACACTTTGGCATCGAAAAGACAGTGGTAATGCTGCAGAAGCTTTTCTATTGGTCGAAACTTCGACATGATTTCGGCAAGTATATCAGGTCCTGCACCTCCTACGTTATTTCCAAACCAACCACTAAGAAACAAGGCTTGTACACCCCTCTGCCTACTCCTAATAGGACGTGGGAATCCATCTCAATTGACTACATGTCGGGCCTCCCATCCACCAAGAGGGGAAATGACTGTGTTTTTTTGGTTGTTGGTCACTTTTCCAAGATGGCGATTCTCTCCGCTTGTAAGAAGAACATCACAGCAGAAGCCACTGCCAAGCTCTTATTTGAACAAGTATGGGTACATTTTGGGATCCCACAAACCATTATCTTAGACCGTGACAGTCAGTTCCTCAGCTCATTCTGGTCGAGCCTCTAGTCACTTCTAGATACCAAGCTCACTAAATCCACCGCCTTCCACCCCCAGATAGATGGCCAAACTGATTTCATCAATCGGATGGTCATACATATCCTACGCATGTACAATTTAAAACACCTCGCACATGGGATGAGAGTCTTCTCTATGTCCAACATAGATACAATCGATCCTTGCATAGATCAACCGACTAGAGCCCCTTTCAGGTGGGGTTGGGATTCCAACCATTGGGCCCCATGGATGTTGCACTACCCCCGATTACCACCTCAGTCGACTCGTCCCCTGCTCCACCAGAAGATGACAAAGCCACCTAGTTCATTGAGAGGATCCAACACATCTGCTAACAGGTTCAGAATATTCTATAGAAATCTAATGCCAATGACAAACAACGCCATGATCAACATCAGGTGCCACATAAGTTTCAGGTGGGCAACAAATTTTGGTTGCATTTGCAAAAAGAACACCTTACAGGGCCCCATCGGAAGCTTCTCCCACTCTATTATGGGTCGTACACCATCACCAAGGCTGTGGGTGACAATGATTTTGAGCTCAACATTCCCCCCTTCCTTGGTTTTCATCTAGTCTTCAACATGGCTCTCCTTTGGCCATATTTCCCACCATTATTGGACACCTCAGAGATAGCAGAGCAGTTGACACCAACAGAGCTCAACCCTGACTACATGAAATAAGCATCCAATGATCATATTGTGGACACATAGATCAAGGGAACTCGACAACAAAGGATCCAACTTTATCGAGTTGTCAAAGAAGGGAAGCTCCTGCACCAAGGCAAATGGCTCACCCGGGGTCAAATTCAGAAAAAAAATTCCTCATCTGATGGCGGAACTCAACGCAATGGAGACCATTTATTCCTAATAAGGGAGGATTAATATAGGTGGATATCAGTGGCCACCCACCTATTCCACTGGCTCAAAAAACAGTTTTCCAACTTGGCAGTTTTTCGACAGTTTTTCGAGTTCCAAACTTTCGGGGCCGTTTTGAGGCCCTAAACGACATTTTTTGGGGATTTGGGGCCCAAGAGACTGCTAGACGCACTAACCTAAGCTAGTCAAAAATTGTTCTTCTCGGTTAGACCTTTCCAACGGGCTATCGTGCACCTAAAACAAATATTGTATACAAAAGTGACAAACCTCGGAATTTGATGTACTAACTTAACCAAACGAGGCCCACATGACTTTTGGCGCTTCAAATCCTAGGGTTCGGTTTTTGGACGTCTAGGGTTTTTTACATTCCTGTTTATTGTAAAAGTCCTTCAGAGCCTCATTGTAACCATCTTCTTGTGAATGACTGCAACCGTCACATCTCTTCTCAGAGATAAGCCGCCACCATTCTAGCAAGCTTGTTTTCCACTGCATTTTATAGTTTCAACTTATTTCCTTATTGAATAGAAAACCAATTTTATTGTATCTCTGTTATTTTTTGTTAAGCATATTTTAATAATTTGTATTCATTTTGTTCTGCTCATAAAATCCGGATGACCTTAATAAAATGGCACAAGGACAAAGAGATAAAATATTTCAAATCTTCGCCCGTCACTATAGGATGGGGTGTCTGGATTACAAGGAATGAAAAAATATTTGAAAACAAGGACACCCTTCCTTTCAAGTGAGCTTAACAAAGTTTGAACATCTTAAGAGCTTTCCCTCAATCTTTACTAGTCCACTAGAGAGCATAAAAAACTAATATGATCATTGACACTCATACTCTGTGGGACTTCTTTAATGGAGCTTCCTAGGGAGCCCCATACAGAGGAGGAGCAGGGGGGAAATATTCCTCACACAAAACCATTTTCTTAGTTTCAAAGCTAGCAATAGCCCTTCAAAAAATAATCAAAGTGAGCTTACAACCATAAAATTGACTATACTCCTAGCTAAGGAAAAACGACTCACTCATGTTCAAGTCACGGGTGACTCCCAAATTGTGATCAAATGGTTGAATGGAGAAGCTGAATTGAGGAACATTTTATTACAACCCATTTTTCGAGACATAAAACATCTACAATCCACATTTATTCACATCACATTTGATCATATATATAGAGAAAGCAACAAGGAATCGTATGGGTTGTCCAAGGATGGCCACAACATGTAGGAAGGCATTTGGGAGATCAAGGAGTCCCAACATGGACACATTTCCACCCATGTTCATGAATCTTGGATTTAGAATCCTATTTGTTTTCCAAAATGAAACTCTGATTTTTTCACATCGATAATTTAAGAGTTTGATTGACATGCTCCACGACTTATGAATACTAGATTTTTGCTCTACAACATAGATCTACTCATACTTTCTATGGCTCATGAAAATGATTGGGTGGCAGGACCCCCCACATATGTAATTGATATTAGAACTTTTGTGAATTATACTAGAACTTCTGTAATTTTTTATTATTGTTGATTACAAAAACAAATTTTGAACCAATCTTAAACCTATTAGTCTTAAGTGTTTTCTCCTCCAAAAATGAAGGAAATACCCTTTATGGTATTATGAACTTGTAATTTTGTTACTCTCAAATAAAATTACTTGATTTTTTCCAAGAAAAAAAAAACTTTCATTAATGGGTTTTGTTGTTATAATGTTAAAATATATACACTATATTTATTTAAATAATGATATATGCAATGATACAATGCATAATAATTTAATGCATCAATTTCAATGATGACACAAATTATTAAAATGTTGCTATTTTGGAACTAGGATGAATACCATCCTTTCCCATATTCATCAAGTTAGGATCCTGACACCTTGCGCACATGATCACAACATTTTTAACAACAATTTCTAGTTACTACATTTTCCACGAATGAGATGGCGGCTCACTCATAGGAAACAATTAAATTCCATATGGGTGAAAATAAATGAGCTATAACAATTACATATAATGGCCACCATTATTTTGTGCCACCCTTTGCTACCTTTCAAAACTACATTTTCCATCCATTAAAAAAAGGAAAAGAAGAAAAAGAACCAAATCATGTGTGCATGCACTTATAAAGCTTGAAATAATAGCCACGATCGCAATAATATATATTAATAATTGTATTCCAGATGCATGTAAGGAGGGGCTGGGAGGAGTTCTCAGTCAAGAGGGATTTGTAGTTTGTTATGAATCCTGAAAGTTGAAGGAGCATGAGAAGAATTATGCCACTCACGATTTAGAACTGGCAGCAATCGTCCACGCCTTGAGGAAATGGAGACATTACCTCATGGGCAAGAGATTTTAAAAATTATAAAATTATATGTGGCAAAAATGAAATATATGTTGTTTTCATCAAACCAACAAACTTATAATGTTAAATCCTTCATTGCAAATCAATCATAGCCATCAAGCATACAAAATAAGCAGAAACAAAAAATGAACCAAAAGTCAAAAACCCTCAAGTTGACCTTCTACAAGTGCCACTACCAACATTTGTTGGTATATGCTTTAACCTTAGTTGCATGCATTGCTTGTAGAAACCCTTACCTACAAAGAAAGTGAAACATTAAAAAAGATCATAAAATAACAGTGAAAACATTTATATAGATAGGGATAAGGTGGAAATTACTAAGCTTTGCCACATTGGCAGTGCATGCCACAACCCATTTCATTCCTACACCCTTCAAACATCTCACACATAACTCTTGACTTCGTGTGTGGAATCTTTTGAACCCACATGAAACCCTTGGGTTTGGGCATACATTTGCATATTTTTAGAGAGGACCCATTACAGTGGGCTAGTTGCATATAAGGGAAAACAAAGGGTGTAGCACCAAACCCCTTTTATAAATAATAAAACATATAAAAAAATAGAATAAAAAGAGAAATAGAATTTGAACCCTTACCATGCTTATTGTAGTATGTTACCTGCTACTCTTATTTCCTTATGTGGTTGGCTTCACACTTATTATGTTCTCTCTGTGGCTACCATGAACTCTTGAAAAGATGTTTCTCTTATTAACAAGGATATTGGAAAGCCATACAACCTTGGAAACCCTATATATATTTAGTAAATTCTATTTTGAACCATTTGAAGTCTGCCCTAATCACAGTTCTATGTTGTTATTAGATTAATCGGTAAGTACGGACACAAACAGATCTCCCTAGATCCCACTAGAATCTAGAACAAAACAAAACAGAATGCACACTTCACCTTAAAATTCATCATCATATCAACTAGTTTAATGAGTTACAAGTGACATACCTTTTAAACGACGGTTGTCCTCGCTAGTGTCGTCCTCGTAGATCCTTCCTTGAATTTGCAGACTAGTAAGCCTGTCTAAGAATCACAAACCAACAAAGAAGAGGAACAAATATCTATATATTCTAATTAAGGCTATGTATATGATCAAGGAATTATGCAATATAAGACAAGATGCTTATATAGGGAAGAGATGCATTGCTGTATTAAGTGAAATAGAAAGTGAAGAATACAATCCATGCCTTGATGTTGCAAGGTCCCCTTTTGATGGCTCTTTGCTTCAACACACACACCTTTGCTCTAAATGTCTTGAATGAAGAAGATCCACAATCTAACTTGAAGAAATAAAGAAAAGCTCTCAAGCATAATCTGAAGTAGAACCCTCCATACAATTCTCAGCCTATTCAAACTTTAGACTTTTCCATGAGAGATCCCTCTTTATATAGTGTGAAAGAGAGATGGATGAAGAGATTAGGATGATCCCACCGAATCAAAGAAGCGAGTAATATCCAAACCGATTGGAGGCCACCTCATCCTCTAGAAGATCTCCTTCTAGAACATTAATGAAATTTGACTTTTCCCAAGCTTTAAGCATCGTCGCACCTTACACACTTAGCAGTATGTGAAAACTTCGCAGTTCAGGTATAGTGCAGGATGCGACGATCAGGCATCGTCGCAACCCATGTATTTATGAGGGTGCGACAACCTTCCTTCATATGTTTTTTGGCAGAGGAAAGTAAATCACTTTTATCACGAAGAAAGTCTCTTTTAATATTTTTATGGAACATGAACACATGTTTTCAGGTGATCACTGAGGTGACCAAAATAATGTGTAACAAAATTCCCCCCAAAGTATGAAGCTGGAACTCATGATAGTTGAAATACTTTGTAGAATGTGTGTGTCGAAAACAAGGAGTGCATCGATCAGGAACCTGCAAACAAACAAGCATTTGCATAATACCATACCATTTCTGAGGTAGGCATTCCCATGCTCATACTACAAGTGACTCTAATCATAAGTTTCAAGTGAGTCATGGCCACTAAACATACACTGTCGATCCATGTCATCATGATTCAGCATAGCCACCAGGAATACACTCTGGATCTATTCTCTAAAACAACTCAAATTCAGACATAGACATAAGACATACAAAGTGGATTTATGTGTCAATAAAAATCATGAATACTCCATCGCAACCTGGACCAAAGTGATAAGATCCAGGGTCTTCATTTCCATCGTCTCTAAGTACGAATCTAGCCATGTGATTATAGGTGTTGAAGTCGAACATGGTAGAAACCACTTGATTACCGGTCATTAATGAAAATCGTTAATAAGTGCGAGGGAAGTCACCATTGATGTCAATCACTCCCAAGGTACCCTAGTACAATCCAACGAATGTGAATAATTGAGTTGAATTCTAATAATTGATAGAACCTTCCAATTAGGGATCAATGATGTGAACCCACTATTGAAAGTGAAGAGACCTGCCATTGAGGCATACAGGCTCTAAGGTACTGAATGATTTATGAGTCTTGTTCCTGGATAATGTGCTGAAGTTGACAGGAAAAGACTCGTCACAGGAGGGCCTTGATGTATCCTCCATCAATGACACGAAATATGTAACAGATTTGAGGTAGATTGGAGTATGACGTGATTCAGAACTGACACAGGGAAGGTTGACATGGTAGAATATTTATAACTACAGATGGTTGACTAAATAGAAGGCTTGTTTAGGTTGGACTTCTCTTGAACATATGAACGACACGACAATGGAATTGGAAGCATTGACTCAAGGAGGACCCAACATATGAATTTGTGGATGGTAAAATGAGAGACAAATGGATTTCCCAACTCAGATACAATGATGAAGGGGGGTGTCATGTTCAAGAGTGACTATTACTGCCACTAACACAAATACAAAGACACATTTCTTCCCAATTTCCCCCCACAACTTCTAGCAAGTACCTCTTTATTTTTACGCAAACTTGAGGAGGATAACATATGCTTATTGATGTAATCTCATCCTTCGGATGAGTCCTTCAGAGTATGTTTAACAAACCCTAAGGAGTGGTTCGATCCCATATGGGTCTTTTGATGTTTGTTTAATGAGTCCAAAGAGAGAAAAATTAGGGGTTTTTCATTTTTAGAGAGTCTGAAAGGCACTTAAAGAGAACTCCATTAGGTCCTTTTTCATAAATTAATCTGAGGAGACCAAAAAAGTGATAATCTACCACTCGTCAGATGTTTTCTTCAAATACTTTTATGAGCGTGAAAAGAACAAGGTCCCTCGACAATCTTTTTATTTTTACGGAGCGTGAAAAGAGCTTAAAGGATCTCCATAGGTTTCTTTTTTTATGTCACCATTACGAGTTCGAAAAAATGACAAAAGACTACTCAATTACATTCTCATGGTTTCATGAGCGTGAGAAACAATTAAGAATCTACTCGGAGTTTTTCCTTAAAAACCCTAAAAATATTTGTACATGTGACAAAGATATAAAAACAAACCAAAAAAGTGGACCATTGTTCCAACGTCTCACTACTAGACTTTTTCAATCTGCAAAAATCAACCGCTTGGAAAGTTGTTAGGACTTTAGGACTTGGAAAAAGAATAAAAAATAATATAATATACAAATGAAAAGTAATAAAAGTCAATAAAATAGGTAACAAACCACATTTTACCATTTCATTTGTAAATTTTCCCAAACATTGCTCCAAATCCCTTTTTCACCTCGATTTTCAACTGTTGTTTGTGGAGTGCACGGCGAATCATTTCACGAATCGTCTCCGCAGAAGAGGTAATCTACATCTCATTCATCTTTTCACGGTTTAAAAATTGATTTTCATTGTTTAAAATTATGTTTTGGGTTGATTTTTAGGGGTTTCCCATACATTGTGGTCATCCCAGGTGCCCTATATCGGGACCTGCGACGATCTAGGTTCATTGCAGGCGACCCTAAACCTAGGGTGCGATGATGCCGCACTGTGCGAATGCGCAGGCCTACGACATCCGCAGCCAAAAATTAAAAAAAGATGAATCCAACAAGAAAAAAACCCCAAGAAAATTTTAATGTGTCTAATATCATCTTATGGTTCCTTGGCAGGTCTTCCACAGTCAAGATGTTGGAATGGCACGAACAAGAGCACGAAGAAGTATATTACTTCACCGGGAATGACCCGAGAACAGTTATGGCCCTCTGGTGGTGTGGGCTACTGAAATTCTTCAAGATTTAGGGAATGAGGGCCCAATTGAGACTACTTGAGTACTTAGTTCACATGTGGGATGCGAAC
>JASDQU010684797.1:18361-28991 GCA_032191745.1 Picea mariana | reverse complement strand
GACCTACCTATGAGTAATACTTCTTGAGGTAGAGCCCATTTCTAGGCTCCGCCAAAGCATTTCCCTCAAAGTCTACCAGATGATAAGTGCCCTTTTTTAGAATCTCTTTTACGATGAAAGGTATGAACCACATGGGTTTGAATTTTCCTGCCCCCAGGGAGTCCTTATCCTAGTCATAAACTAGGACAAGGTCACCTTCAGAGAAAATACCCTAGGATTTGATTAGCCTTGTTGGCCAGGGCCGCATCATGACGTTTCTCATCGAGCTGCTCAAGGTATAATAACCGCTCTTCAAGTGGAGAAGTGTCTGACAGTAACTATACTACCAACTTTAGGGACAAGATCTTACATTCTATAGGCAAGACTGCTTCCATCCCATAAACGAGTTGAAAAGGTGAGAAACTAGTTGCAGTCTTAACAGACCTTCGGTAAGCCCATAATGTTGAGTATAACATCAAATGCCAATTTGAATTGGCTGAATTGATCATTCATTGTAGGATGGTCTTAAGATATTTATTTATAGCTTCCAGCTGACCATTCACTTGGGGGTAGTAGGGTGATGAATGTTCTTTCTGCAACCCAAGATTTGATGTTAATTCAGTCATCATTTGGTTTTAAAAGTGACTGCCATGGTCAATGACAATCTCTCGTTGGATTTCGAACCTTGCGATTATCTGGTTGAAGAAAAAGAGTGTTGCAGTCTCTCCATCATCTTTAAAAATTTTCATAGCTTCAACCCACTTCGTGAAGTAGTCTATGGCTACAATGATATAAAAGTGCCCCCTTGCTAAAGGAGGGTTGCATGTAGTGTAAACAATTCCCCACTTGGTGAAGGGACCAACTATGATGACAGGAAACATGGGAGTGGGATGTGCCCTCATCTTCCAAGAGAAGATCTGACATGGGTGGCACTTCTTGACTAATTCGATACAATCTTTGATTAGTGTTGGCCAGAAGTAATCGGCTCGTAAAATATTTTGGGATGTTGCCAACCTAGACAAATGAATGCCACATGCTCTAGTATGGTGATCGTTAAGCATGATTTCTTCTTCTTCATGAGTGAGGCATTGGCGAAGAATGCAATCCACACCTCAACGATAGAGAGTGTCCTTGAGGATGAGATAATTCTTGGCCTGATGATGTATACGACGATGTTCATCACAAGAAGCAAAGGTGGGGCACTTCAATGTCTGGAGATAGACAAGAATATCTCCATACTAGGGGTATGAAGATGCTATCAGGAACATATCTCCTTGAATAGCCAATTCTTTCGGCATAACATCACCTGACTCGACCAGAAGTTCTAAGATAAGTTCTGTGAATACCAGTGATTTTTTGGATTTCACCGAAATGAAATCTAAGTCAAATTCCTAGAGGACGACTATCCATCTACTGATATTTCTGTGGATTACTTGTCTTGTCAATAGGTATTGTAATGGATTCACAATAGCAATGGTGGTGGTCTTGCGAAATAGAACATAATGATGAAATCGTTGGACAACATGGGTTGCTTCCAATGCAAGTTTTTTGATATGAGAATAATTGAGTTCCAGTCTAACGAGGCCTCGGCTCAAATAATAGATCACATATTCTAAGAGAAAATCATCTTCCTGAACTAAGACCATGCCAATGGTTGACTCTGTTGTAGCCAAGTATAATAAGAAATATTTGTTATAATTGGGTGGTCAAAGCAGAGGGGCAGTTGTGAGGGCACGTTTCAATGCTTCGAAGGAGCATTGAGTGGCATCATCCTAATGAAAAGGAACATTTTTCTTCGGTAAGCACATAAATCCCTTTGTTATCTTGGCATAGTTGGTGATGAAACACCTCAAAAAGTTCACCTTTCCTTGTAGACTCTGAGGTTGAAGGATTGTGCGTGGGGGAGGCAACTGAACTATTGCCTCAACCTTGAGAGGATTGACCATGATCCTTGTTGTTAACACTATGAAACCTAAAAAACGCCCTGATGTTACGCAAAAGCTGCACTTTTTTGGATTCAAGTGAATCTCGAAGTAGTGACATCGCTCAAAGATAAGTTGGAGGTGTGTGGGATGATATGTTCTCTTGCGAGATCATGATGCTAAATCATCTACATAGGCTTTGACTATATGCTTGAGATCATGGAAAGAAAAAGACATGGCCCACTGGAAGGTAGCTCCAGCATTTTTTAGACCAAAAGGCATCTTACGATAGACAAAGGTACCCCATGGACAGATGAAAGTTGTTTTGTGTTGGTCCTTAGGTTTGATCTATATTTGATTATATCCCGAAAAACCATCCATGAAATAAAAAGCCTCGCAACTAGCGCATTCATCAACTATATGGTCAATGAATGGTGTGGAAAAATTAGTTTTTGGACAGGCTTTGTTCAAATCATGGAAGTCCGTACATACATGAATCATGCTCTGTTTCTTGTTGACTGACACAGGATTTCACACCCATTGGGTCAAATGGACAGGATAGATAAAACCTACTTTGAGCAGTTTCTTTACTTCCACCTTAATAGCTGCTACTTTCCTGGGATTAACTGGACGAAGCTTCTGCTGAACTGCCTTGGCATCCGGATAAGTTGTGATCTCATGTTCGACTATTTTTGGATCAATGCCTGGAATTTCCTTGTAAGACCAGGCAAAAATGTCACGGAATTCTTTAAATAAGTCGGTATAAATTTGAATCTCTTTGGGGGAACAGTCAGCTCTAATGAAAACATTCTCCACGATACCAGGGGTTATGGAGATATTAATCGATATAGTTTCAGCGATAGTTTCCATATTACCCTTGGCATAAGCCTCATGTCTAGCCAAGGGATTGATAGGAAAAGACTTATCTCCAGTCATAGTCAAGGTGAATTCCCCTGCTTCGAATTTTCTTATCTCTAGGAGGAAGTATGATCTGTGATGGAGATCATCCTAGGGTTTGTCTAGACTAGCAATTGCTTCAATGATTGCTTTGTCTGAGGGAAATATTAAGTCTAACGAATCAATACCAGTGAGGGAACTGTAAGCCCAAATAGACTCTAGGATCGGATCTCACGCTTGTGTCAGAGTCAGATTGGTGTCGGCTAAAGCTTGCTGGACTAAAGAGTACGTTGCTTCTGTTGTGGACAAGGGCATGGACATACCATGGTGCCCTATACCTTACATCATGGCTGATGGGGAATGAAGAATCCATGGACCATTGAAGTAAGTCGTGCGAAATGATGAAACTTGGAAAATCTCAACCTTATGGTGGTCTGATACGAACTTAACATCGCCTTGAGGAGGCGGGTAATCAAAAGTACCCATCAAATATGGGCACAAAGAAACCCCTACGTCGATGACCCCCGATTGGGGATTGTCAATCATCGAGACCGTGGATGCCCCCAATGAAGGGTCAGGTCTGGAAAAGGACAATTGGTCAATGGTCATGATCCGACCCTTGTGTGGAAGCAATAAGACATAGAAAATTTTAGCAACCATTGCTTGCATGGCATAGGTCCAACTCCTACCTAACAAGATATTGTAGTTGAGGTATGTGTCGACTACTTCTCCCTTGACACACATACTCTTCCCTCCTAAATTCACAAGGAAAGAGGGGATGATGCCATGTGATTGGAATGAATGACCATCGAAAACAGTAAGAATAGTAGGTGATGGACACAAAATGGGTTGGCCAATGGCCTTCCAACATGCCAACGACATGATGCATGTCAAGGCGCCCTCATCAACCACTGTGCAGAAAATGTTTCGAGTAAAATTTTTCATGGGGTAAGCCACTACTATCTGAAATGCAACGTGGTAAGGGAGATGAGGTTTTAAGTCAGTTGTATCTAGCATGATTGTACCCAAATTACAATCCACGGCAGATCTTAATGCGGCTAACAAAGCTTTCCTATGGGAAGGGAAACTCTGGAGGACCTCCAAAGAGGACATCGTACAAGGGGTTTGAGATAAATCCTCTTACCCTTCTTATGTTTTTTTTTCTTTGCATCAGGCTATTGGGTGGCCTTTGGATTTGTCGATTGCACATTGTGTACATCAGACGTTTGGGTAGGTGGAGTAGTCGAAATAGCAGTTTGGTTGGCCGCTATGTGTTGTATAGATAATTGTTGCAATTGTTTTGTTAGCTTTTCAGCGAGCTTGGTTTGTGCTGAACCTACAATACCATTGGCATGTGGTCCAACTCTTTGTCTAGTCTTATCAAGTATGAATCATGGTGCATCCAAAAAAATCTCGTACAGTAAACCAGACTGAGAATAAATGAGCTCAAGTTGTTGAGCTCTCATGATGGCATCTTCTTCGAAAACACTCCCGACGTTGCGACATATTTGGATAGTTGGGAGACCAAAGACTTAAGGAACCACTCAAGCAGGAATTTCGGTGGGACTGGTACCTTAATAAAACTCTTCTGGTGTCTCCATTCTCAGATGTGATCAAAGATATAGTCCACTTTTGTCTGTTCGAAATTGGCCAGCAATTTTGTGTCGATGTTGTATCTCACAGGTAATTGGAAATGCTTTAGGAATTCCATTGCCAATTCACCAAACAAAGAATATCTCGAGTGGTCAAGCTCGATGTACCATTTCACAACACTCCTAATGAGAGTGCATTGCAACAATCACAATTGTACAGAGTCATCTTTCAACGAATTAGACAAGCACCAAATATCGAAGGTGGTCACATGATCCCCTGGATCTTCGTTAGGCTTGGTTTTGAACTTTGGTATGTCTGAAGGAAATTTTGACGGCATAGGGGGCCAACATGGATCGTGACAGATGGGTTCATTCAACAACCTTGTCAAATATGGCAAATGTAAGGTTGCCAAGAAAGGTAGTTTTGGTTGTTGTTGATGATAACCATGGAAAAAGGAGCCTAGAGTTTGACTAGCACCAGGTTTCTAGGAAACGTTGGGTTGTTGGTTGGGGTTCTAGTAAAAACCATGGCCATGACCAACGTATGGATTTTGCGTTTAAGGATACATCATCGATTGATTCCCAAAATAGGACGTAGATGGTTGGGCGTGCATTACATTAGGATTACTTTGGGAAGGGTTGCCCCATGCCGATCCCATGGGAATAGGTATTGCACCTTGCCCGAGGTTCCATTGGTTGTGAAAAGAATTTCCCCAGATCGACATTCCTAATGGGGGAACCGATCCTTGCCAAGAATTCCAAGGTCCTGATGTGAAAGAAGTTCCTGGGTTTGCCCCCTGTGTAGGAATAGTACCATGCATAGGATTAGGTTTTCCATAACCAGGGTTTCCCCCGGTCGAGAAAGTGGCTGACTAGAAAGCGTTGTTACCAAATGCATCGAACAAAGAAAATGGTGTCAACCCTACTGGCATATTATGAGAAGGTGGTCCTTGACTCCCTGCTCCAAGTGAACTATGGTGTGTGTTTGGCCTGGCAGATTGCTGGTGGGTACCACCAATTGAAAGGGACGAAGGAGGTATATGACCTCCCCCATAAGGGAAAGCATTAAAGGGATCTGAAGTTCCCCCTATGGGTCCTTGCAGAGGAGCACTAGAGTTGCCTTCCCCCAGACCTAAAGTTTGCAAAGTGGAGTAGGATAGTACAAGGCTTGTACCTGAGCTAGGCATCCCATATGAGAATAAAGGGCTTGTCGCACTCTGTGTGAAAGGAGCAGTGGTCATTGCCAAAGAAGGGATCGGACCACTGCTTGAGGTAGAGGCAGTCGAAACCATGGTGGTTCAAACTGGCGATGGTAGGTTAGGAGGTGGAACACCCCCTATGGTGACAACCATAGTGAGAATAGAGGAATTCTCAGAAGAAGTGGCAGCATTTGCTTCCATTACTACCCATTTTAAAGGTGTCGAAAGGTCCTTTAACATAGGTTGGTCAGGAGTGGTTTCCTATGACCTGGTTGCTTCAAAATACCCTTGTTGGTCTAACTCTTTCCTTAGCGGTGAGGAGAGTGGCTCCAGTGTAACCAGTGATAGGCCAAGAAGCCTTCATGATCGATGGAGATTATGATCCTCCACTATGTGAGAAGATCAAAGACACACTAGGGATTTCTATTTATTCAAAAACAACACACGCTAGAAAAAATGTTCCTACAAGATAAAACAAGCAAACACTAAACTAGTTGGAAGAACAGTTACAACAACCAACACTAGAGAAACTTACCAATGCAAGTGCAACTTGAACACAGAAGCACCCTCTGAGTATACTCTACAAAGCATGGCTCGATGTCTATCCTAGGTACCATGGTATACCCCCACAATCACCTGTGTATATCTCTAAAAAAGAAAGGCAACTAAGTTTCCAAGGTGCGAACAGTCACTAGGCGGGTATAATCGATAGTCAGGTAGACCACAATGAGCAGGGTATCGAGCCTGAAACCTGTCAAGGGTGTCAAAAGTAAGTGGTCTGGAAGACAAACGAGGACCTTGAATGGATTCGAGACCCATGAAGCTCTGTGGCAAATGCAATCAATGGAATCCCAAGACAAGACCTTTATATGTGTTCTCCACTATGCTTGGCCCAACATTGGAGGGGTTATCTCTACTACTTTTCAGCAGGTGACCTCGTGTTTAGCCCCCGTGTTAGAGGGGGGTCCCGGATAACTTTCACGATACTGGACTTTTAACACTCCCTAGATCAGACTCAAATGTTTGATTTAATGGCCTTGAAGAATTTCCTCTCCAACCTAATTCAAGGCCCTAACCCTAAACTAGTTGGTTGACCTTACAAACATAAAAATTCTAACTAATTTTAGATTTAGCATTAATTTTTATGGCTTGTCTTAAGTCAAAGGTTATGACAGTGAAACTAGAGATGTTTTGAGAGACAAAAAGAAAGATAAACAGAAAGCTGGAAACAAAACACTTCTTGACAACTTCAGATTTGCTCTTTTAAATTATTAAGCCAACTTTTCAAAATAAAATTTTCTAAGATATTTGAACAACAAATTTAAAACAGGATTTCACTCGACTACGAGCTACTTATCATCTAAGTAAATTGTCAATAACTTATTAAAGAAAATACTTTTCCTGGTTACTAATGCAAACCGGCAACTATTTAACCAAACAAAGAAATAAAAGATTTTTTTTTTATTTGAATGCTCTCAAAGCAAATGGAAAAACATCAACAAGTAAAGACCATGAAAAATTTTGTCCTAAGCATAGATCGCAAAGAGTCACTCTAAAAATAACACACAAGCAGATTAAAAAGGACTCTCACACTTGTCTAAAAACCCCATGAAAGGAAAAATTTGAGGAAACTTCTTAATAAAAAAGGAAGCTATATCTGTGATCAAACATAAGCTACTGAATGCTATAACAGAGACCAAAAAACCTAAGAGGGATAAACTCTTGACAAAGAAAAGGATGAATGTCTCTCCTTAAACAATTTTTTTCTCAACAGGTATGCTACTGACAGTTCAACATCCAGCGTGTGCACGCGATCTGTGTAAAGTCAGGGAGTGTGTACACGCGTACAGACCTTATGCAGGCCGTGTGTACTTCTGAAACTCTCAAAAATGAAAAGACAAACAATCAGGCACTAGCAGAGACTACTGGTATTGAGGACCAAAACCTCTTGAAGACTTAGAAACTCACTTTGATAGAAAAAAGAAAACAATTCAAAGAAAATTTCATAGAACAAACCAATCTGAGGTGGAACCTAAGCTATAAACTACAAACAACAAAGACTAGAATGAGTTCCAGAAAACCCCTGAGAAGGATTACTTTTGACAGGGGAGAGGACCATTGCCTCCCTAAAAGAAATTTTCTGAAACCATACACGCAACTGACACTTCCTCAGTTAGAGTGTACACACAGACTGTGTGAAGGTAGGGCGCGGTACACATGTGCAGACCTTATATAGGTCGTGTGTACCTTTGTGGGTCCCATAAAAACAAATGTAGTCAAGCAAAGAAACAGAGATAACTAGTATCGAAGACCAGAATATATGTTAGCTCAGACTTTCGCAGAAACTTTAAAAACAAGGAATGAAACCAGTTTTTAAAAATACCCAAGAAAAAATATTCCCAAAAACCCTAGAGTCTCCCTAGTATGGTCGCCAATTCTATTGTGAGTGGGAAATCCCTCTATGGACTAACACTTAGGGTTTTATCATGCATGAAGAAAATACCTAAAGATTCCTACTTTTTACCGTCATCCCAGACCTAATCCCTATTATTCTTAAGCAAATACATAGTTAAGAAGATCAAGTGAACATACTTTATTTCTAGCGTTTGATATTGATCCCTCTTCACGCTTGTTCACTCTTTGACTACAACTCTCCTCCCAAGTCTGGCCTGCATTCACAAAAGACAAACAAAGAACTCCACATGCATTTGATCTACATATTAATGGGTTAGAGATTTAATCAACATGTACGCAATAAATAATGAAAAACTCATATGGTGGGACGGAAAAAGTACTTCTTTATTATTAACTTCGCTAAAGCAACTTACAATGATGAAGTTGGCCACTGCTCCATGAACCTGGTCCTGGGCTCCTCTTCAACTGTCCTCCAATTGATTTTCTCTATACTTCATTTTGCACAAGGATGGATAAAGGTCGGGACAAGGGGAATGCTCAATTGGGTTTAGTATCTTTACTATGATTTTCCTCCTTTCAAATAGGACCCTTACCCCTTCTTTTATAGGCTAGAAGGAGCTACATATTTGGTCAAATGATCGGCCATGCATGGTCGAAATGTTTAGTTAACTTGCCCAAAGTTGTGTGTTCCATCAACAACTTTCCTTTTTCAGTGCTTTTTTAGGTACACGCGGGTTGTATTTGAGTAGCTAGCATGTACACGCGTGCAATAATGGAGTAGGGCGCATGGGAGTTTATAAAGAGAGTTTTAAGAAGAGTTTTTCAGTAGTGTTTGGGAAAATAAGGACTCTGAGATGGTCCGATGCCAGGTAAGTATGTATGGCGAAATTGAGGGTTATAACACTCATTTTCATGCAACAATGACTTACACTTTATAGAATTCCATTGTGTTTGTCTTTCTTCCAATTGTACATGTTGCATCCTGCCTTAACTACCTTGTCCAATCCTCCAACATGGTTGATGTTTTGTTACATAAATGCATCTTTATTACCAAATATGATGTGTGATTTTTCCTTCGTCCTACCAATATTTCATGATTTCTGGCGAACTTTACCATTTAATCTTCTATGACACCTTTATGACCAGTCACTCCCACTTCATAGACATCATTTTCGTGCTTTAATTATTTTAACAGTCTTGTCATTGCCAAAATGTGCAACGGTTCTTATTGTTGCATCTGTGTGCTTCCCAGCATTTCTCTTCTTTGTATTGTCTTATAAATTGGCATAGTTCTAGTCTAATGCATGATAACTATTCCTTCTATGCAATCTCCAAGGCCTTATACTCTGTAATATTTTTCTTTTTTCTCTATCTAAATTTTATTTTGTTTTCTTCCTTTTTCTACTTGTTATTTGTTTTCTGTGGTTTTCCTTCCTATTATTGTACAACAACTATAATACATGGGTTCTGGCACAACCCATATTACTGTGCATAATTTCGGTCATCTCTATAAAGTTTCAGCCGAATTTCATTCACCATTCCTCCAATGAATTCTCCATTCAAGGTTTCTAATTGCACAACACCTGTGTCTTTTATGTGTTGAATCGCATAGGGTCCTAACTAATTCATTCTAAACTTTCCTGGATGTTGCATGAACTTATTTCTTGTGGATTTATTGGTCCTACAAAGTATATGGAATATTTATCAAATTATTTCAACGTAACTTGTGAATTTAAAGGTATTCATCCCTCCTAGATGGCTTTCCCACTCTTTGGCATACATCACATGACTGACAGTATTCCTTTGCATCTTTGTGAAGTGTAGTCCACAAAATCCATGCGCACAAAATGTTTTGCTCAGATTCTCTCCTTGCATAATGTCCTCCTACAATCTTGTCATGTGATTATTCTAATATCATTGATCTTTCATGTTCCAACATGCAGCATCTCAATATTCCATCTGCACCCAACTTTTATAAATTCCCTGCAATCAACTAATAATCTGTTGCTTTCACTACCAATCATTTCTTTTGTACCACTGTCATCTATGATGGATCCTTTCATGTACTTAGAAACTGTACGATGCCTGAGAAGTAATCATCCACCATATTTACTATAAACAATTGTTCATCTAGTAAGTTGTCATCTCAATTTGTTGCATCTTCTCCTAATGGTATGCATGATAGAATATCTGGCCCTACATTCAGCTTCCCTAGTTTCACTATAACCTCAAAATTGTATTCCTAGAAAAATAGTATCCATCTGCATAATATCCCCCCCAAAACTCTCTTATTTACTAAGTATTTTAATGCAAAATGGTGTGTGAACATCTTAAAGTGAGACCCCAGTAAATAATTTCTGAACTTTTGTAGTGCATAGACCATTTCCAATCCTTCTCATTCTATGGTATTATAATTCTACTCTTCTATAGGCAACTTCCTACTTGCAAAAGCAGTTGGGTGATCTATGTCTCCTTCCCCTGGTTGTGACAATACTGCACCAAACGCTATGGATGGTGCATATACATGTACATGAAACTTTTTTTTCCAGTGAGGAAATATCATAATCGATGTGGTTACCAATTTTTGTTTCAAGGTGTCCAACCCCTTCTAACATTCCTCATTCCA
>JASDQU010684796.1:31402-44859 GCA_032191745.1 Picea mariana | reverse complement strand
GGAGACAGTTCAAAAGCTACATGGTAGCCCAAAGATTATTGTAAGTGACAGAGATCCCATCTTCACTGGACATTTTTGGACAAAATTATTTTCTTGTTTGGGTACTCAATTGGCTCATATCTCATCCTATCATCCTCAATCTGATGGACAAACCGAGATAGTGAATAAATGTCTAGAAGGCTACCTTTGTTTCTTTGTCTCTAATAAACAAACACAATGGTTCAAATGGTTACCCTTGGCAGAGTGGTGGTATAACACTTCCTTTCATCCTGCAACAAAAATGACACCATTTATGGCACTTTATGGATACCACCCTCCTTCCATCACTTCTTCTCTAAAAGAAAAATCTAAGGTTCAAGCAATGGAAGATCACATCAATAATCAACAACAAATTCTCCAAATCTTAAAGGACAACCTGATCATGGCACAAAATCGCATGAAACAACAAGAAGATCAACATCGTAGTGAAAGAAGTTTTGAAGTAGGGGATTGGGTGTTTTTAAGACTACAACCATACAAACAGATGTCCCTCAAGCAAGCCAATAAGGATAATAAATTATCACCAAAGTACTATGGACGTTATAAGGTGTTACAAAAGATTGGTACTATGGCATACAAATTGGAGCTGCCTGCATCTTCACGAGTACACCCAGTTTTCCATGTTTCATGCTTAAAGAAGGTTATTGGTGACAAGATCCTAGTTCAAACTATATTGCCAGAACTTGACAAGGAAGGAAAAATCATATTGGAGCCTGAAGCCATCACTGACACAAGAATTCACCAGCTGAGGAATAGATCCATTTTAGAGTATCTCATTAAATGGAGGAAACTACCGGTTGAAGATTCCACTTGGGAAGATGAGTCTTTTATACAAAAGCATCCAGAGTTACTCAAGCATTGCGGACAACACTTGTCTCAAGGGGAGGGGCATGTTAAGCCCTAATATTGGCTCATTACCACTTAATTGGGGCATATTATATTAGTAATGTTATTTTATTTATGTCGGCTTTAAGCGATTAGTTGTAATTATACCTCCTAGTCTCCTATATATACCAAGGAAACATTTTCATTTTGAATCATCTTGTACTTGAACATTTAAGTGGGGTAAAAGGAGGTTGCCCCCTCAAAGAGTCTTATTATCTGAAATTATCTCTTTTTCAAGGCGTTGAGTACTTTTTCTGAGGTTTTTTTTATGCTATATTGATATTTGGTTCTTAACAGGATGGTTGTCACAAGCGGGACCAACTGGAGCTGTCAATACTCCTTGTTTTGGGTCAGTATTGTTAGGCCCTGGAACCGGTTTCCCATTACTGGAAATACCCATTTTGGTGATGGGTTGTTTTCATTGTTGTTTTTTTCCTCTAGACTCATCAAAGGCTAGGTGGATTTCCAACCCTCTGAGCCATGGCCTTTTTAGTCTTTCTCTCTAGGTTGGGATCCATACCTGTAATATTGAGTGCTCTAGGATATGTCGGGCCCTCTATTTTTGTCCTCTCAACCTGAGATTTTTCTGGTTTCTTCATCCTTTAAGGAATTTTTAGTTTTCTAAATCCTTCCAATTCAGGGTCCTTAGCTATTACTACATTTTTTTTGGAAGAGGACCTAGAGGCCATTGGAGGGGGTTTCAATTGTTAGCTCCATGATTTTTGCAGATAAAGTTATTCCTAGATGATTCGTAGTTCGTGTATCAAAGCATGTGAATTCAGTGACCGAATAACGAATGGGTCGAAATCAACAAGTAATTGGTATGGCCCATGGAGTTGGATAAGGGCGTAATGGTTAGTCATGTGTGACTTGTAAAGGTCCATTTCCCTAAAGATCGATTCCTGTCAGAAATGGGGAATTTACGTGCCAAAGATCGAGACAATTTGTTGGGATAAAGGTCAGGTTGAAATATATATTGAACATCGTCACCTAATTATGAAGTTAGAAAGGTGAAAAATCATGACGCTCCTATCATGTATACTTTTTCACTCTTATCATTTGTACTTTGCACACTTCAAAGTGTACCTATCGCATGGGTTTGTTGTGCAAATATCCAACCTGCTTCCAAAATTCTCATTCCCATGGATTTATCATCCTCTTCCATGATTCCATTCCTTATATGTTCCAGTATAAATATTATTCACCCTGCATGCATCTCCTTTACTTTTCAGATTTGTTCATTGTCTATGGTTTTTTATGCAAGCTATGGAGCCCTTCGTTATATGAAATTTGATTACCATGGTTTGTATTGTAATTCTGTTGATTCAAGTTTCTGCGTCTCCTTCATCATTTTGAGACATGTTTTAAAGTCTATTGGAGTTTGCTACAAACTAGCACGTTGGATGTTATTTTTTCTCACGGTCAACCTTTCTTCTTTGGAATTTCCTCCTGTCATGCTGAATTTCTCACTGCGCCTAAATTTCCTATCTCGCGACAAGTCTCCCAGTACTTTGCGAATGTTCCATAATTTTTCATCATGACTACCTACCGCAATAAGCCTCTTGTTGTTATTTTCCACCATGCCAAGTTTCCCCACTGTGCCAAAATTTTCCATCATGCCTTATTGTCATGCCATGAACTCCTATGGCTGATTTTTTTTGTCATGTAAAGATTTTGTGACTACCTTTCTGACAGTCTCTGCGAACGTCGTCATTGTTATTTGTCACGCAACATAGGGTGTCATAGTTCATTACTATTCACATGAGATAAATATATACTGACATCAAGGAAATGTCCCAAAGCATAAGAAAGAAGGAAAGAATTGGAAGGGTCGTGAGGTATGAGCCTCAATACATGGAATTAATAAACAAAGATCCATAAATTAGGGTATATTTTGAACAAGACGGATGCATGCACTTTTGTGAAAATATCAAAGGATACAATGCGAAGCTAGCTGAGAAGTTCACCCTCAATTTTATTAGGGTCCACACGACCATTGTGGGATTCACCTTCAATTGATGGAGGAAACTCTGTCAGTTGTGACAAAGATCCCTCCGCATTGTGAAAAATGGTTTAAAGGCATGCCTTTAGAAATTTTGTGCTATAAAGAATTTATCAAGCCCAACTGTATAAATGGGAAAGTTGGAGCTGGTGTTCCAAGCCAGTACCTCCGGGGGCCTTTCCAAAATATTCTAAAGGTAATCAAAAGATATTTCACCTATGAAGGAAGGTTTGACAGTGTGTACCCATATCACATCAGGTTGTCGATGCACTTCACAGGGAAAAAACCTTTGAATCTACCTTTATTCTTGCATTGAAGATTGGAAAATATGGAAAATAGCGTCCAGGCCGAGGCTAACCAACCGGGGAACAATTTATCCAATTTGTCATTAATCAAGTTGTTGGTGGTCGAACAATTGAGACGTTTGATCAAAGACTRAGATTCATTTCTTATTTCAGCTGACATCCCTAGAGACCCCAAAGGCAACATTCCTCAATGTGYGATGGAAACAACATTCCATAGTGCATGGGTGAGAAAGGAAGATGTCAAAAGAAATGGAAAGGAAATAGAAGACTTTTCATCCCACTAGCCAACACCCCTGAAAAGAGGCAGGCCAAGGTTGATTAAGAAACATGAAGAGATCCAATCTCCCAGTGGACCGTGCACCCAGTCTGTTGCTAAGAGATTACTCATGCGCTTCATTCGGCTAGAGCTTCTTGAAGGTTCAAGGATGGGAATTGGTGAAAGGCGTAGGAATTCAGGTGATGAAAACACAAATTTTCAAGAGTTGTCGCAATAGCGGAAGCAAGCGCAACTCGCTATCGCCGAACTGTATCAAGAAAATAGAGAATTAAGAAGACAACTAGGAGAAAAGACTATTGAAATGTCAACATAGCAGAGTCAAGCAAGGAATGTAAATTGGCTCAAAAGACAACTCAGAGAGGCACAAGACGTAATTATCTAGTTGTGGAAGGAACAAAGGGTGTCAGAAGAAAGAATCTCAGAGCATTTCAAGGAATGTAGACCGACCATGGATAACGCACCTGCAACTCTCGCCAATGCTCAGGAAAAATTGAAAGGAAACAAAGTCTTGTGGAGACAGGTGAAAAATCTTAGTAAACAAAACTATTCTCTTAGAAAAACACTTAGAGTTTTAAGGTTGCAGGTGAGGCCGGGGGCATGAGTAAGACATCCCCATTTTGTTATTTTTTAGTGTGGCATGGAATATTTTTCCGCGCATATCCTGTTTCCTTCTGGTAACAAGAAGTCTGACGTGGCACCTGCACAATGAATATTATTCACACAGATGTTGTAAACTTACCTACTAAGGAGAGAAAGTATAAATGAAAAGAATGCCAGTTTTGGAAGAGATGCATGGTACCCCAACCGTTGTGGTCACCTGGAGTTACACGAGTGACCACAAACAGACATCTGCTACACCAACTCACCACGTGCATGCTACAACTAGTGATCATGCATCAACAACCAAAGCTCATTATACAAAGGTGACATAGTCTCCCATAGTGCGCTCGATTACTTGGGCACCCTGTGAAAGAAAATGTCACTTTATCAAAACCTGATGACCAAATCTTACTCATGACCGAATAATTGAGACAAAATTGTTAGTTATTTTATGATTGGCTGCAGTCAGGTTTCTATTTTTGGTAAACTCTATTGAAAAGGTTTTATGGGGGGAAGTAACTGAATCCGAGAGTCTAGGGGAAAGTGATTCGAGGCATATAATCCCATTAGGGAGTTAGTTTTCTATATATTGTATCTTTTCGATGTAAGCCAGGTTGGCAAAGTAATGTAGACAGAGGACTCTTGAATGTAATGTTTGAATCTGAAGGAAATAATAATGCAGATGTCTTGAAGCTTTGACGGAAATATTCTAATGGTGGTGGTTTGATGTATTGTGATTCTTTCTATGTATGTACTTCTTGTTTCCTGTAAATTCATGTATGTTCCCTTTGTTTAATTTGGAATGTTTAGTGAGTTAAAAATTCATCGTGTGGTGCTTTAGACTCAACCATTTAAACTTTTTGTTTCTCTTCTAATTAAATTAGGATTCGTCTTTAATGGTGCTTTGATTTGCGTTATGTCCTCTTTTCCTCCGCCATACAGAACGCCAAGAAAAATGAAAGACCATTTCCTATTTAGCCTTTATCCTCTTAAAGCTTCTCTTACCAGTCATTGATTTCTCTCGTTTTTCAGGGGATTGACTCCATATCCCAAAGTTTTGTATTTCCTTGCTAGAAAAACTAGAAAACACTTCTCAAACATATAAATCTACCCAACAATCTAAAGTATTATCTATCAGAGACTAGGTCTCTGAGAGAGCCCTCTCTAGATTGGAAAGGCTAGGTTCCAGTCTTAAATTTGGTTTGTAGTTTACCTTGGTAGTTCGTTGCTATTCATCCCAACAATTTACCAAGTACTAACATCTTGGTGCTATTGTCGGGGCCGATATTGAAATCTTTCCCTAGGAAAATGACTAAAGCTGTAGATTTCATCCCCGAGGGTAACAGTGGATCAAACACCTATATTGGATGAAACTTGTTTTACCCCGATGACTTCATTGAATAATATCAGTAGCGTAGAGTAGCCAGAATAAAAAATCCTGGCTCCTACGAAAGTTTACACTAGAGTGAACCCTGATCTAGAGCCTGTAACATCTGTGTTTGATCTTGAAAGCCTTCTATGCAGAGGAAAGGAAAGGATAATGTACCCCATATGTGAGATGAATAGGAACCTATATTTACCTAAACATGGGGTAAAAAGAATTAACAACCTTGACTTTGATTTAATATTTGAACAAAATCTGTTCATGTCTAGATTAGAATTCTATTTGAATGAAATCATTTTCAATGAGAAAAAGTTCGAATATTTGATACCAACCACCCCCCCACAAACTATCGTAATCCCCACTCAGACTATTCAACCAGTTCAAATCCCTCCTAGATTCATGGCTGCAAGCTTCTCTCGTCTTGCCTTGCCTGCCCATTTACATGATTTTCCTCAGAATTATAATCAAAGAATTGAATTATACGATGCTAAAGGGAATTCTTCAACCCAAAAACACCTAGATTGGTTTAATGATTTTGTTGACCTGGAAGAGGTAGATCACGAGGATGCAAAAATGAGATTGTTTTCATAGAGTCTCTCAAGGGAGGTAAGAAAATGGTTCAAATCCTTCCAGGAGAGAGTATCCCTGATTTTGCATCTTTTGAAACACTTTTTCTTGCCAAGTGGGGTGATAAAAAGAATCCTCTTCAGTTACTAAATCAGTACAATAACATAAAAGATCATCAAATGAAATAGTGCAAGAGTTCTCGATCAGAATCATGAAATTTTATAATTCAATTGCCATGGAAGTCAAACCTCCTCTCGGATCTTCCCAGCTTTGATATGATGATTCTTTTGACAGTGAATTTGCCTTGTTTTTAATATAAAGAATATATAATACATTAGATGATATGATGAGCGACGCGATTGAAGTTGAAGTAAATCTGATGGCATTGGGGAAGATCAAACATAATCTTCATAGAAGTGGGAAGAAGGCTCAAGGGGAAGAGCATCCCTCTACGTCGCAATCATTAGACAAAAAATTTGACTTGATTATGAACACTATGGAAAGACTCATGGAAAGGATGTATGTGGAGAACAAGTCTGCCACCAGGGAGAAAAAATACTTTTAGCCTAGAAGTCAAAATTTTAGAAGGGCCCTAGTTCCACAGATTAGGCAAAGAGACTAGAGAGATCAAGGTGATTAGTAGATAAAACCTCCTTTCCAAAAAAACTATGCAAAAAAATATTTTGATCAAATAATCCAAGACCAGATGCATTATTGCAACGATACAGAAACATACGTGTTTTTAACAAAAGGAGAGC
The DNA here is from genome assembly GCA_032191745.1 of Picea mariana. Lineage (NCBI taxonomy): Eukaryota > Viridiplantae > Streptophyta > Pinopsida > Pinales > Pinaceae > Picea > Picea mariana. Next base: position 38,042 of record JASDQU010684796.1, on the reverse strand, counting down.
ATGATCAATTTATGGATGCGAATGACGAGTTTATGTAGGAGAATGATCATATGTTTTCATCAAAAATAGAGGACTTTAGGAAATGATACCACAATGCTATTATGTAGTTTCAGAAGCAGTATAACCTCATAAGTAAAAAGGCACCTGCAGAGCTTCCAAAGGCAAATCCCATAAGGGAACTCCAGAAAAATATCCCTTCTTCAAGTCAACCAAAGAAAGATAATTTAGTAAGGGATGTAATAGGGAAAGAAAAATCCAAGGAAGAACCCCCAAAGAAAGCACCTGAGGAAATAAAGGAAATGGTCATCAAAGAGGTAGAAAATGCTCCATCTCTTAATTTTGAAAGGGAAATGGATAAAATCAAAATATATGTTCTATTTAATGAGCTGATCAAGAATGGATAATATAGAAATCAGATCGTTAAAATGATAAAGATGGAAGAATCCCCTAACACCTTGAGCATACAATATGACCACCCTTCCATATTGTTTGACCAGCATGTGGAAGAGAGTGGTGATGCTTATGATGTTCCTCCTTTCTATGCGAACCTTAAAATTCATGACATGACCTTACATAATGCGATGTTAGATTTAGGCGCATCACATAATATTATGCCCAAGGTGGTCATGGATGAGTTGGCCTAGACATTACAGGGCCTTATAAATATATTTTCTCTTTTGACTTAAGGAAGGTGAAATGCTTAGGTTTGATCAAAGATCTGGTCATATCATTGTCTCAAATCCCATCGAAAAATCTAGTCATGGTTGTGGTGGTTGCCGACATCCCTCCAAAATTTGGCATGTTGTTATCTAAATCTTGGGATGCAAAATTAACGGGAACCTTGCAAATGGACATGGTGTATGCTACTATCCCTGTTTTTGGCCAAGAAAGGAGATTGTACAGAGAAGTGTTGCTCAAGTAGATGGTGAGTAACAAAACCCAACCAAAAAATCATCCTATTTACTTTGTTAACACCAAATTTGGCTCCTATATTGTTTATAATAACTTGAGTTTTGAAGAGGGAAAGCTAACAAATTTCATGACTGTTAAAGAAAAAACCGAGCATTGAATAGAGGAAATTACAGATCAGAAAAACAACGCAGAAAATGAAATGTGGAATATGAGCTTTGATGGAGCTGTCAGCAGGAAAGGAGTCGGAGTTGGTGGGTGGATTAACCCTCCCAACGTGGGTACAAAACTTTGTTCTTACAAGATTGCTTTTGGTTGTACCAATAATATGGCTGAATATGAGGCACCAATTTTGGGTTTGAGGACTTTAAAGAAATTGGGTGCCTCATATTCATTTAAAGGCATGATCCCTCCGCACGGTGAAAAATGGTTTAAAGGCATGCTTTTAGAAATTTTGTGCTATAAAGAATTTATCAAGCCCAACTGTCTAAATGGGAAAATTGGAGTCGACGTTCCAGGCCAGTACCTCTAGGAGCCTTTCCAAAAGATTCTAAAGGTAATAAGAAGATATTTCACCTATGAAGGAAGGTTTGACAGGGTGTACCCATATCACATCATGTTGTTGATGCACTTCACAGGGTAAAAACCTTTGAATCTAGCTTTCTTCTTCCATTGAAGCTTGGAAAAGATGGAAGACAACGTCTAGACTAAGGCTAACAAACCAAGGAAAAATTTATCTCATTTGTCATTAATCAAGCTATTGGTGGTTGAAGAATTGAGACGTTAGAACAAAGACTAGGATTCATTTCTTATTTTGGTTGACATCCCTAGAGATCCCAAAGGAAACATTCCTCTATCTACGAGGGAAACAACATTCCATAGCACAGGGGCAAGAAAGGAATATGTCACAGGAAAGGGAAAGGAAATAGAAGACTTTTTGTCCCACCATCCAACACCCGAGAAAATAGGCAGGCCAAGGTTGATTAAGAAACCTGAAGAGATCTAAGCTTCGAGTGAACCATGAATCTAGTCTACTGCCACGATATTACTCATCATGTTGTTCCGCTAGAGCCTGTTGAAGGTTCAAGCATGGAAATTGGTGAAAGGTGGAGGAATTCAAGTGATGAAAATGTGAATGTTCAAAAGTTGTCGCAGTAGCTGAAGCAAATGAAACTCACTACTGCTGAACTGTACCATGAAAATAGAGAATTAAGAAGGCAACTCACATAAAAGAATATTGAAATGTCAGTGTCACAGATTCGAGAATGGAATGTAAATTGGCTCAAAAGACAACTTAAAGAGGAACAAGACATAATTATCCAAATGTGGAAGAAACACAGGGAACCAGAAGAAAGAATAATAGAGAATTTCAAGGAATGTAGAATGACCATGGATAATGCCCGCACAACTCTCACCAGTGCTCAGGAAAAACTGAAAGGAAACACAGTCTTATGGAGACAGGTGAAAAATATGATTAAATGGAACTAGTCTCTTAGAAAAACACTCAGATTTGTAAGGTTATAGGTGAGGCTAGGGGCATGAGTAAGACAACCACATTTTTTCTTTTTTTATTATGGCATGGAATCTTTCTCTACGCATATCCTGTTTACTTCCGGTAATAAGAAGTCTAAAATGACACTTGCGTAGTGAATATTCGTCACACAGATGTTATAAACTTACCTACTCAGGAGAGTAGGTATAAATAAAACACATGCTAGTTTTGGAAGATATGCATGGTCCCCAAACCATTTCTTCCACCTGGAGTTACATGGCGACTGCAAATGGATGTCTGCTACACCAACTCGCCATGTGAATGCTACAACTAGTGATCATGCAAAAGCAACCAGATATCGTTATACAAAGGTGAAAGAGTTTCACATAGTGCACTCGATTACTCGGGCACCCTGTGAAAGAAAATACTGATTTATCACATCCCGATGACCGAATCTTACTCATGACCGAATGATTGAGATAAATGTGTTGGTTATGTTATGATTGGGTGCAGTTGGGTTTCTATTTTTGGTAAACTCTATTGAAAAGTTTGTCTGGGGGGATGTAACCGAATCTGAGATTCTAAGGGAAAGTAATTCGAGGCATAGCAGCCCAAGAGGGCATTAGTTTTATTTATATTGTATATTTTCTATGTAATCCAAGTTGGTAAAGTAATGTAGACAGAGGACTCTTGAATGCAATCTTTCAATCTGATGGAAATAATAATACAGATGTCCCGAAGCTTTAACAAAAAGATTCTAATGGTGGTGGTTTGATGTATTTTGATCCTATCTATGTATGTACTTCATGTTTCCTCTAAATTCATGTTTGTTCCCTTTGTTTAAATTGGAACATTTAACAAGTTTAAAATTCATCGCACGGTGTTTTAGACTCAGCCATTTAAACTCTGTGTTTCTCTTCTAGGTAAGCTAGAATTCATATTTAATGGTGCCTTGATTTTCTTTATGTCCTCTTTTCCTTTTCCATACACAAAGAAAAGAAAACTGAAAGACCATTTCCTATTTAGACTTTATCCTGTCAAAGATTCCCTTACCAGTGACTGATTTCTCTCGTTTTCAGGGGATTGGCTCCATAGCCCATAGTTCTGTATTTCCTTGCCAGGAAACTAGAAAACACTTCTCAAACATATAAATATATCCGATAATCCAAAGTATTATCTATCAGAGACTAGGTATCAGAGAGATCCCTCTCTAGATTGGAAAGGCTAGGTTCTAGTCTTAAATTTGGTTTGTAGTTTACGTTGGTAGTTCATTGCTCTTCAACCCAACAATTTACCATGTGCTAACATCAGTCAGGATGGAAACGATTTCATTAGTTCCCTAATAGATCGGGAGGAACTATGTGGAGTGGTGTATTTGTAAGGGGATGAGGCACATATTTCCCAAAGAGTCATTCCACAGGGAGAGGAACTGCCAAACAATACAATCCTAAGGCCAAGAGGAAGCAGTGGCATGCGTAAGATAAAGAACAAGTGTATTAAATTGAAAGGAAAGTTGGTCAAACTAGTTCTTGGTAAATACATTCAATTGCAAAATCTGGTGGAAATTGTTGAAACAAATATTATTGGTAAAGAACGTGGGTGTCATTTCAGGGTTAAAACCATAAAAGAATGGGCATAGGCATCCTGAGTCTAGAATCTAGGGTATACGCCTTTAGTCATGGGATTGTCTTGGGGTTGGTTTGCATTTATGTTTAGAGCTCTGGGAGATTCTCAACTAGTATTACAAAGAAACTAGAGTATCAAATCACATTTTCTTTCCCTCGAGATGTGGTTTCCACTATTTGATTAAAGCCGAGAACATTTTGATATAGCTCCATTATGGGTTAGGATCTCAGTCTTTCCCCTGGATTGTTGGTCACCAAAGATATTTAAAGATATTAGTAACTCCATGGGGGAATTTTTGGAAGTGAATATGTCTTTTGAAAATACAGGAGAAATGTTGGTGGCTCAAATTTGGTTCAGGATTGATGTGAGGGAAGAATTAGCATAAGAATTAGAAATCATAAAGGGCCCTAGAAATGTTTCCCAAAGATTGAACTATGAAGGATTTGCATTCAAATGTCATCGATGGCATCAATATGGACATATAACCAAGAAATTCCATTTACCCTTCCACCCGAACAAAGAATTATTTCCTGCCTAGTCTAAGAAAAATTGCATCGCCCATGTGGACAGTGGCAAATTGGAGGAAGATGATCCATGACAGAAGGATGGACAATTCGATGGGGGGGGACTATCATGGGTATAGATAGAAATGGTGTATTATACACCCAATGATATGGATTTTATGAGAAAAATGAAATGACTACAGATTATTAACAGGTTCTTAACACAAAATAATAGAGATACAGTAAAACTAGTTTTCTATTCAATAAGGAAATAAGATGAAACTGTAAAATGCTACGGAAACAAGTTTGCTGGAATGGTGGTGGCTTATCTCTGAGAAGAGATGTGATAGCTGTGATCATTCAAAAGAAGATAATTAAAATGAGGCTCTAAAGGCCTTTTTAAAGTAAACAAGAATTCCAAAAAATCTAGCCATCCAAAAACCTAACCTTGGAGATGAAGTGCCAAAAGCCATGTGGGCCCCGTTTGGGTAAGTTAGTACATCAACTTCCCAGGGTCGTAACTTTTGCATACTATCTCCGTTTTAGGCGTATGATAGCCCATTGGAAAGGTATCATCTAGGATATTAATGTTTGAATAAATTTAAAAGGAAAGTACATGTTTCTCCCCATTTTCTCAAAAAACATCCTTTAGGGCCTCAAAACGGCTCTGGAAGTGAAAAATTGCTAAAATTAGTAAATTACCAAAATTGCCAAAAAACTATTTTGAGCCAGTTAGAAAAGGTGGGTAGCCACTAATATCCACCTAGATCAATCTTACCTACTTAGAAATCAATGGTCTCCATTTCGTTGAGTTCCCCCATCAGATGATGAATTTTCTGTTGAATTTGGCCTCGGGTGAGGCACTTGCCTTGGTGCAGGCGTTGCCCTGCTTTGATGACTCGATAAAGATGGATCCTTTGTTGTTAGGTGCCCTTTATCTATGTGTCCACAATATGATCACTGGAGGCTTGTTGTATGCATCTGGGGTTGAGCTCTGTTGGTGTCAAAATTGTTTGACTACTTCTGAGGTGTCCAATAATGGTGGGAAATATGGGAGAAGGAGATCCACGTTGAACACTAGGTGCAGGCCAAGGAAAGGAGGAATGTTGAGCTCAAAATACTTACCCCCTATGGCCTTGGTGATGATGTACAAACCATAATGGAGTGGATGAAGCTTCCGATGGGGTCCTGTAAGGTGTTCTTTCTGCAAGTGAAACCAAGCTTTGTCGCCCACTTGAAACTTATGTGGCACCCGATGTTGATCATGGCACTGCTTGTACTTGTCATTGGACTTCTGTAGGATATCCTGAACCTATTGGTGGATGTGATGGATATTCTCAATGAACTAGGTGGCTTTGTCAACTTCAGTTGGAGTGGGAGATGATTCGTTCGAGGTGACTGCAAGGGGAAGTGCAACATCTATGGGACCCAATGGTTGGAATCCAAACCCCACCTGAAAGGGGGTGTAGCTAGTTGAGCTATGAATGTTTTAGTTGTAGCTATGTTGGAAATAGGGAAGGCTCTAATCCCATGTGTGAGGGTGCTTGCAATTATACATGTGAAGGATATGCACAATCATTCAATTTACGACCTTTATTTGGCCATCTGTCTGGGGGTGGAAGGCTGTGGATTTGGTGAGCTTGGTGTTCAACAGTGACCAGAGGCTCGACCAGAATGTGCCGAGAAATACTTTGTCCTGATCTGAGACAATGGTTTGTGGTATTCCAAAATGTACCCAGACTTGTTCAAAGAACAACTTGGTAGTGGCCTCTACTGTGATTCTCTTCTTGCAGGCAACCAAAATCGCCATATTAGAAAAGCAATCAACAACCACAAAAACACAGTCATTTCCCTACTTGGTGGATGAGAGGCCCGACGTGTAGTCCATTGAGATGGATTCCCATGGCCTATTAGGAGTAGAAATAGGGGTGTACAGGCCCTATTTCTTAGTGGTCATTTTTCCAATAGCGCAGTCAATGCAGGCACTGCTATACTTGCTGACCTCTTATTAAAGTTTCATCCAGTAGAAATGTTTATGTAGCATCACCACTATATTTTCAATGTTGAAGTGTCATGCCACCTGATTGTAGTGGGCTTCCTAGATCATCTT
>JASDQU010684795.1:31722-43345 GCA_032191745.1 Picea mariana | reverse complement strand
ACTAACAAGTGGGATTCTCCATTAAAGCTCATGTATGGTGAAATATGGAGATCCAACTGTTCCTGCATTACCACACTTTGCAACAAATTCGAATAGTGAAATCAAACAAAATAACATGAAATCAAAATAATAGGTACATGAAATGAAAATCTACACTAACAATTTACAATGAGCTTACCAAGCTGGATCGATGGCCCTTGTCGATGCCAACATGGAAGCTTTTAGATCACCAGATGCTAACTTCTACGAGAGACAAAATCACTGAATTCAAACTTGCATTAATCTTCAACAAATAGGTTTACAAAAAGAGTCTTTTCATGAATCCAATCTACATCATAACAATTCTCTCAATCTACATAATAATAATTCTCCCCAATCTACATCATAACAATTATCCTCAAGAACCAGTCTTACATCATAATAATTCTTCCCCCCTCTCATGAAGAGAGGGCACTCTCTTTTATACATGAGAGCTTTGAAAAGAAGATAAGCATCTCATAATTACAGATCCACTTTTCTCTCAACCAATTTCCCATTATTATAAAATATAATCCCTTCAAATCCTCACACATATCTCTCATATATCTTGGATACGATATGACAACCAAATCTCCATGATATTCTCCTTGGAATAATCTTTGAATTATCTCCTCAAATCTTGAAATGGTGGAGGAAGTATTCGAGAAGTCTTTTTGTATTAATCCTTCACATATTCCTACACATGACAAAGCTCACACATTTTTGAGATATATATGAAAACATGTCAATTTTCTAATATTTAATCACAAATTCCCTTTTAATACTAAAATAAATGATTTGGAAAATAATAAGGTTAAACCCATATTTAATTATGAAAATGGTATTAATGAAAGGTTAATGGGGCGATGAAATGTGAAGAATGATGAAGGGAAAGGTGGATGAAAATACGACGTTTATGAGTCCCAACAAGGCCCTTGTAGAAAAACATTATGGACATCAAACTTCAAAGGTTAAGAACAAATAATGGAGGAAAATATGTGAACAAAAATTTTACAAGTTACTACACTGCACAAAGCATCCAAATGAAACACACTATTCCACATACACCATAACAAAATGGTGTTTTTGAGAGAAAGAATCGTACATTAAAAGAAATGGCTAATTGTATGATCCAATCTAAGGGATTAAGTCTTAATTGTTGGGTGGAAGCCATTAAATGTGCAAATTACATAGTAAACCACACTCCCATAGAGGCTCTAAAAAATATAACATCGGAAGAAGCATGGAATAAAATTAAGCCAGATGTAAGCCACTTCCGTGTATTTGGCAGTGAAGCATGGGCTCACATTCTTGATGAGAAAAGGAAAGATTTACAACCTAAAAGTGAAAAATGTATTTTTTTTGGTTATTCTGAAGATGTCAAAGGTTACAGACTTCTTCAACCTCATTCTAATGAAATTATTATTAGAAGATACATTAAATTTGATGAAAATTTCTTAGCCTGCAAGCCTATTTCGAGTTTTGTTCCTTCTTTGACCTGTAAGCCATAAAGGTGTTCATCCTTTGTTGGAATGTCTGTGTTGTTAAACAAAGGGGACTTGGAGTATCATGGCGCCCAGGAAGTGAAATGAGGATTTGGTGGTTGGGAGGAAAATTAGGGTATCCCTCACTGTTGCACACTACTAGTTTGAGGTCGACCCGATAGACAAGAAATCATTGTCGACTCTGGAGGATGATGTTTGGACTATGAGGGCCTTTGCTAAAGACAAGGTGGTTGATAGACATGTGGGGAACATTATCCCTAATTTGGGATGCACTAGAAACATGGATACTGAGTTCCACTAAACAATGTAGCTCTATTGGCATGCCAAGGCGATGGTGGCATGAGGAATGAGGCCGCAAGAGTTGGAATATAGGAAATTAATTCAGAGGTTGGATGCTTTGAAGTGTTAGACTAGTATTTTTATTACTATGGTCTCATGGCTAGTAAAGAAACATGGTGGCATTTTCCAAATTGTAAAAGACAAGGATAATCCCTTGAGCTCTCGACCTTCTCAACTAATGATCCAGAATTGGATCCAGGAGCCAGATGGGGCTCAGAAAGGCCTAAAAATCAAAGTGATGGGAATATCTTCAAAACAAACATGTGTGCAGGCCTCGACATTATGAACCCAATGCAACTCGAATGGGCTAAATCGAACGTTGTATGCTCCAGATATCACGATATGTTCATTTTGTTAAACATGCAAAATAAATGATGATTGTACAGTCCATACAGTGCCACGTGGTAGCTGACTATACAGGCCATATGGCCGTACAAATGATGTGTCAAGGGATAATGGATGATGACATGGAAGCCTATGGAGGTGACACATGGCAGCTAATCGTACAGTGACATGGACAGGTTGTTGATTGGGCAGGGACAGGTGGACCAATCAGGGAGTGGCATGTGTCACCATTGCAAGGGTGACATGTGGCACATTCATACGATGCTTACATGGAATGTACAATGGTAGGTACAGTGTCTAACATGTGGCTGACAGACGTGGACGAATCAAACAATGACACATGGCAATACTCTCGGCGCATGGGAAGGTGCCACGTAGCCTAGACATGGGCTGCCACATGGCACCCATTCATTGGTTAATGTTTATGGGGAAAAATTTTGGACTCCACTAGAGTCGACCGCATGACCTCTGGTGTGGGGGAACATCTTGGGCATAGGTCGGGCTACCAACCCACCTACCTAGTGGGTCTTAACACTATACCTTTTCATATATATTATAAATTACCAAATGTTACAAGCAGAGGAGGTAAGGGCTGAGGTCTAGCCCCAACCTCGGTTATATGCATGTCCACACATCCTTCTGCTCAATGCTTAGCACTACCCACCATGAAACAGAGCTATGGCACGAATGGATATAGCCCTCAGTTTTCGGCGTATCTCATGTGACCGGTTCCATGTTGTTTGGGCACGAAGTTTATGGGGTTATCCCCAGTCGATCAGGCTAGCCCACCGACCAAGGGGCATAACCACTGGCTCTTATCCAGGGGGCTTAAAAACAAAGTGTGTGTGGAGCTTTAAAACCAGGGCACATGGCATGCAATGCGACCAGGGGTCGAGAGCCAGGGGTCAGCGCATGGAACATGGCCACATGGATGTGCCCAGGTGACCAAGATCCCTAAGAAAGGGGTTTGTGCCCAATTTTGATTGCTAAAGTGGGTTTTGACTTTATATTAAAATATTTTTATGGATTATTTGCCTGATATTAGAGATTTTAATCCATTTTTTAGGGATCTTGGGCCCTTTTTGAGGCCATATCTTAGGGGGAAGTTGGGAGATGGTTACCAACTTCAGGCCTATATAAACCAGAGGCTCTTGAAGCCATGGAGGAGGTTCATAATAGGTTTATGTTGTCGAATTTTTGAGCCAAATCCATTGTCATGTAGGGAAGCTATTGAGGAGCGCACCTTTGCGGGCCATTTCTGCGAGCTTCGTTCATACGATTTGGGTGTCGTAAGTTTTGTTGGGTTCTTGAGATATGGTAGAACACAACCAATGCATTGTTGTAATCCATTGGCACTTTCATGATGTACATTCAAAGCTTCAAACATAAATAAGAAAGCACATTGAGACATAGGCTCGAAGATGTAGGCGAGATTGTTGAACTCCGTTATCACTTTGGTGTTTTATGGTTTTCTTTTCTCATGCTTATGTTCAAATATGTACATTTCTTTATGGCTGCTATGTTTCTTCTATAATTATTCCTCTTTCATTCAGTTTCCTAAATGGTTAATTAACACATGCTAAATAACTCAACCAATGTCGTTTAAAAGATCTTTTCAGATCAAGTGGTATCAAAGCTAGTTGACGTTTGGATTTGAGTTTTGTATGTTTACCATGGAAAGGCTCATCTCAGTTGAGAAAATGACATTTAAAGAGGGACTTTATCAAGATGAGAAGGATATGCGAAAATCTCTCTTTTCCATGTCAGAGATGGTGAAGGTGTTGTATGAAGACTACTTGGAATGAAAGAGTTTAGTTCAAGAGAAGTCTTCAAAGAACAACAAAGGAAAATAAAAATTGAAGGAATTTCCTTCTACATCTGTTTCAGAAAACATCTTTGAGGTATGCAATGGAGTTCATTCATCAATTTTGCATTTTCCCATCAAGATGGTTTTGGTGCATTTGAAAAACATACAAGAGGTATAGGTTTGAAATTGCTAACCAAGATGGGTTATGAAGGAAAGGGCCTTGGAATCAAAGGTCAAGGTATCATTAATCCCATTGAGGTTGTAGAAAGACCTCGCTATTTAGGATTGGGATGTGGTGAAGTGGATATTGGAGCATTCTCCAAGATGGGCTCCAAAACATCGGAAGCAAGTGATGCTTCAAATGATCATCCTAATTCATTGCAAGATCGATTCACGAAAAGTGATGGTGTATCACTCCATGATTGTGATAGTGCATGCAAGTCATATCCAAAGCAAAGTGAAGATCAACAAGGAAGTTATAATGGTCATGATTTTTGCAATTCTCTTTTTTATTATAAAAAACATAATCAAGTAATTTGAAACTTGTGGAATATGTATCCATGTAATTTTTGTCATTCACCCAAGCATTGTGTTTCCAAGTGTTGGAAGAGACAATATTTGTACAAGAATTTTATGTCAACCAGGAAGGAGACATGACATAAAGACTCAACTCCACAACAAAATAAAGATAAGGGAAAACAAGTCTGGATGCCAAAAACTCACTGCACTTATTGCAATAGGGGTGGACATCAAAAGGCTAAATGTTGGAAGCTTAATCCAGAGCTTTGTCCAAAGAAGGACAAAAGGATTGTGAATGTACTCACGAAGGAAGAGGCATTACCAGCGAAGCAAGAGGAACACCATGAAGGAAAGAAACCAGTCACTTGGTCTTTCTAGAAGTGGATGTCACATATTCATTGTATTTTGCTTCCATTAATGTAATCACACATGTTGAAATGATGACCTATTATAACATCATTTTTGTACAACATAGTGTTTGTTTTTGTCCTTATGAGTATGTATTCAATAAGGTTCATTTTGTAACCTTTTGGAGGACCAAAAGGTCTTTAGTGGGGAGGTGTGATCCAGAATTGGATCCAAGAGCCAGATGGGTCTCAAAAAGGCCTAAAAATCAAAGTGCTTAGAATATCTTCAAAATGGAAATGTGTGTAGACCTCGATGTTATGAACCCAACGCAATTCAAATGGGCTCAAACGGACGTTGTAAGCTCCATATATCGCGATCTATTCATTTTGTCAAATAGGGAAAGAAAAATGATGACTGTATAGTCCATACAGTTTGTACAGTTCCACGTGGAAACTGATTGTATGGGTCATACAACTAATGTGGCAAGGCATAGTGGATGCTGACATGGCAGCCTCTGGAGGTGGCATGTGGCCGTTGATTGTACAATGATGTGGATAGATTGTTGACTGGGAAGGGACGAGTGGACCAATCAGGGAGTGACAAGTGTCACCACTGTAAGGGTGACATGTGGCACATCTGTACGATGCTTATGTGGCAGGTATAGTGGATGGAAGACATGGATGAATCAAACGCTGACATGTGGCAATACTCTCGACATATGGGAAGGTGCCACGTGGCCTAGACATGGGCTACCGTGTGGCACCCATTCATTGGTTAATGTTTATGGGAAATTTTTTTGGACTCCACTGAAGTCGACCATGTGACCTCTAGCATGGGGGAACGTCTTGGGCGTAGGCCGGGCTACCAGCTCGCCTACCTAGTGGGTCTTAACACTATACCTTTTCATATATATTATAACTTACCAAAGGTTCCAGGTGGAGGAGGTAAGGGATGGGGTCTATCCCTAGCCTTGGTTATATTCACATCCATACACCCTTCCTCTCAGCGCTTAGCGCTACCCACCATGCAATAGAGCTATGGCGCGAATGGATATAGCCCTCGATTTTCAGCGTATTGCATGTGACCGGTTCCATGTTGTTTGGGCACGCAGTTTATGGGGTTAGCCCTGGTCGATCGGGCTAACCTGCCAACCAAGGGGCATAACCACCATCTCATGTCCAGGGGGCTTAACAACCAAGTGCGTGTGGAGCTTTAAAACCAGGGCATATGGCATGCAATGTGACCAGGGTCAAGAGCTAGGGGCCAGTGCATGGCACAGGGCCACATGGACACGCCTAGGTAACTAGGATCCCTAAGAAATGGGGTTTCACCCAATTTTAATTGCTAAAGTGGGTTTTGACTTTATATTAAAATATTTTTCTGGATTATTAGCCTGATATTGGAGATTTTAATCCATTTTTGAGGGATCTTGGGCCCTTTTTGAGGCCAGATCTTGGGGGGAAATTGGGAGATGGTTACCAACTTTAGGCCTATATAAACCAGAGGCTCTTGAAGCCATGGAGAAGGTTCAGAATAGGTTTTTGCTGTCGAATTATTGAGCCAAAGCCATTGTCATGTAGTGAAGCTATTGAGGAGCACACCTTTGCAAGCCATTTCTGGGAACTCCGTTCATCCGATTTGGGTGACATCAGTTTTGTTGGGTTCTTGATATCTAGTAGAACATGACCAAATCATTGTTGTAATCCATTGGCACTTTTATGATGTACATTTAAAGCTTCTAAAATAAATAAGAAATCCCACTAAAACATAGGCCCAGAGACGTAGGCGAGATTGTCGAACTCCGTTATCACTTTGGTGTTTTATGGTTTTCTTTTCTCATGCTTTATGTTAAGATATGTACATTGCTTTATGGCTGCTATGTTTCTTCTATAATTCTTCCTCTTTCATTCAGCTTCCTAAATGGTTAATTAACACATGCTAAATAACTCAACCATTGCCATTTAAAAGATATGTTTGGATCAAGTAATGACTCATTTTGTTGATGCTCAACCCAAGGGGGATCCCTAGGTTCATGTTTTAGATATATTATGGTCATGTTGTTGTGATGAGTCTTTACAGTACGAGTCTGATAGTTTTTTCTAGGTTTATCTTTAGTTTTGGGTTTATTGTTTTAAACTTGTTAGATGATAAATCTATGCATAAGCATGCTATTTTTTGTCCTTTTGATAGTTGGAATGGTCTCCCTCAAGGAAAGCCAACATACTGTAGTGATTTTGATGGACATATGACTTATCCACTAGCCAAATTATTATGGATGTATATTTTATCAATAGAAAAACATTTGCTTACTTAAAAAAAAATAGTCAATGAAAATATAAATAATATATAAATGTTTGTCCTTCATATTCTATACACACTACAATTGAAAAAATATGGTTGATATTCTATGCATATGCATTGATGATATAAATTGCATATGTGAATCAATATGGTATATATATCTTACTTCCACATTTAGAATCATCATTTAAATTTTGGTGAAGGGGTTAGCTAGAGATTCAATGGAAAATTTTTATGAGTTGGTTCCTTCTTGGCCATGGTCGATGATGAAAACATTATTTGAGAAGTGAGGCCTTTATGGGTAAAGGAATGATCAAATGGATGAGTTATGCCCATGATGAAATTTATAATATTAGAATTGGAGGGTTTCAAGTACCTGGGATTTTATCTCAAACCTACAAATTATATAGTTGAATATTAGCGTTGGCTTATCCACAAGTACGAGAGGTGGATCGGGATCTAGTGCCACCGTTGTCTTTCCTTGGGAGGAAGGTATATTTTGGTCAAGTCTATGTTAGAAAATATGCCAGTCTACTGGTTGACGGTAGCTATTATACCGACCTGAGTACTTAAAAGGATTAGACATTTGATGTTCAACTTCTTATGGTCATGGAATGGGGAAAAGGACCAGATCCATATCTATAAATGGGAAACTATATCCAAACCAAAACCACAAGGAGGTTGGGGGATTAAGAATCTACCCATGTTCAACAAAGCTCTAGATGCAAATATGTTGTGGTGCTGCTTGATGAAATACGGTCTTTGGCATAGAGTGTTACTGGATAAGTATCTCCCATCACTCTCTATTGTGGCCTAGTTGAGATCCACTTTGAAGTTGTCATGCAATATTTTGATCTTTTGGCATAGCATGGTTAAGTCAGTGGAGGTTATCACCCACTAATTGGCTTGGAACCTAGGGTCAGAGCACTCAATTCATATTGGTGAGGATATGATCCTAGGCCTTAATACCGGCTCATGGTTATCTCCTTCCCTGATTACAACTCTTAAGAGGAAAGGTATACATTTCTTATATCAGGCTAGGGGTTTAGACAATACTGGGGTTGTTATGGCTCAATGGAAAACAAGTTAAGTGTTGTGGATTTTAGGCACAGAGGCTACATAATGGGATCATTTATGCAGAGCTTTAATAACTTCATGCATTGAACTGATTGACATACCAGATACACTCATTTGGACTGGGGGTGACTGATCGAGTTTCATTTCTGCAAAACATGCATATGTGGCTCTATCTAGTAATTTCTGGTTATATAGTAGAAGTTGATGGCATCGAAGACTTTGGTCTTGATATCTTGGGATAAAGTTAAAACTTTTTACGTGGCTCTTGATGGAAGATAGGATCCTAATCTAGGATAATCTTTAGCGAAGGGGGTGATCTAGGCCAAGCATTTGTGGCATATGCTCACAGGAGGCAAAGACGACATTACACCTTATGAACCACTATATCTTTACTCAACAATTTTGGTTATAGGTAGCTCATTCTCTTAACTTAAACTTTAATTGGAGGGGAGACAATCTTCAGGCTTGTTTTCTTGATTGGTCAAACTCTTGTACATCCTTTCCTCATTTTCTAGCTATATTTTGCTGGAATATTTGGCTGGAGTGCAACAAGGTACTCTTTAATTCTTTTCGGCCCTCCACTAATCTTATTTTTCAAAGGATACTTGGCAGCATAGACTTTCCTTGGGCTAGAATCCATCTGACACGATTATCTCTCCTTCCTCCAGTACTTGACGGGAGAACAAAAATTAGGTGGTTTGACGGAGCTGCTTGGGATCGTGAGATGAAAAGTGTTTCTACAGGTGTTATTAGGATAGATGAACATACATAATTCAGATGGACTCTAAACTGTGGATCTGGTACAAACGATAGATCCGAGCTTTTGGGGTTTGGGCGCTTCTTACAGTAGCAACCCGACTACATATTCAGGATCTTCAATTTTTAGGAGACTCGAGAATTGTCATTGACTGGTTAAATCAGAGAGGGAAAAGACAAATTATCAATTTACATTGTTGGAAAGAGAGGGTTAAAGAACTAGTGAAAGGTTTCAGGTCTCTTTGTTTCACCCATATCTTCAGAGATTTCAATCAACAGGCGGATACTCTTTCAAAAATTTCTCTAGACTTACAAGAGGGTAATATTTTTTACTTCCAAGTGGTCGATGGACACCTAGGTCCCATATTTTCACTCAAGCTCCAATAAAGTTTTTTTTTTACAGTCAAATGTCGACTATTAGCCTTCTTTTGATCTACGATGTCTAGTTTTGAGACTCTGTAGGCAGTTTGGTTTCTTTCCTTGTTTTGAAGAAGATGGGGTTATTTTTCCCTTTTTTATGTTCAGTTACAGTTCACCTTATGGATTTGGTATGCATTGTATTTTCCCCTATTGGGAGGTGGAGAGGAACGGATTTAAATTTGAACCGAGCTCTCGATTGTAAATTTTATATATTAATATAAGTGCAATTTTTTGTGAAAAAAAAAGACATTTATAATCTTAGAGAAATATGGGACTTTTTAGTATCATGGGGATACATTTGAGAAATCCGTGGATTGAAAAAGGTTAGGATTTTAATCCAATAGAGCGTCGGCTTGTTGGAATTAAAAAATATTATATCGAAAATACGACTGAAAAGAATTTTGAGTGTTATTTTGTTTAAACAGTGAGTTCAATTATAGACAAAATAATAAATAAGTTTTTTCACAAATATGTTTTGTTAATAAAATGAAATGAAAAGAAGAGAATCGACACATATGTTCCTTTTTTTATAAGAAAAAGAAATGAACATATTCATGAATATGTTGAATATGAGTTGAAAATGATTTAGAGAGCTTACTCCAAATAATTCAGGTATATTTATCTATTCAAATTATATGTTCATTTCCTTTATAATGATTATATTGACTTTTATATATACATTCTTTTCCCCCATTTTACATGTGGGTTTTATATTAGATTGATCCCTATTACATATATATTCAATCCCATATATATTCCCATAGGTTATAAGTATATAGTTCTCCCTTTATAAAACCTTTGTCCTCAAAATTTTATAGTTAAGAGTTTTGTATGTAATGAAACCAAGTAATATAAACTGATGAGTTTTGTTCTTCCTTAATAGCTTGTTGTAGTCAATTGGGTTTAGCTTGGATGGTTGTGAGGACTAATTGGTATCCTCCCCACCTGGGTTCAATTCCCATAAATGACATGTTAAGATCATAATGAGTATGATGTAATGGCTTCGAGCCTATATGTATTGGAAAGTTTCATTTGATTCAATTGCATAGCAAGGCAACTACTTTTCCGGGGGGGAAGCTTGTTGTCGCATAGTTGCATTTTCTTTCACTCCACACATTGCTATTACAACTTCTCCAATTTTTTGTAGTTGTTGGACTTTGATAATATCTTGTCAAATAATGGTTATTTTATCCCACATTCCATGAATGTTGTTAATTCTTCCAACTTATTTCTTGGTAATGAGGACGTTGGTATGTATTTTATATTTCATATATGGTTTCTTAGTGTAACATACCTAGCCCCTTAGGTTGGCCATGTGAACTTGTAACGTACCCAACCACCCACAGGATGGCCACACTACTCCAAAAACCCGCTTTTGAACTGATTTTGAATTCTAACAACATTTAATCCTAAAATAATGCATGAAAGACTCACATGCATTAATCAAGATCCATGCTACAGCATAAAATAAATCAAAAAAATTCCATGCACAAAAAATAACCAACAAACATGCACATTATAAATACATATCTCATATATAATTAGATACACAACGGAATATACATTATACAGAAAACACAAAGAGCACTTATCTTTTCAAGAAAAAATTCACCAACTGGTTGTAGACCAAGGACGTTCCTCCCAACCATAGACACTGCTAATATTTTTCTCTCAACAACAGGTCACCCTTGAGCCAGGGATATGAATCCACAAGGACGGGTCCTATGCCAAATCTAAAACACATAATAGTTGGCTAACTAGCTCTCAGGTTTCCCAACCACACAACAAATCCAAATTTCCAGCTCTCTTTCCCCCTCATCTTGCACAACCCAAAGAAATGAAAACCTTTCTCTTCCATGCAGACCCTCAGGTTGTTCCATTTCTCTCCAGGGTTGTAGTGCTACTGGTCAGGAAATATCCCTGCTGGAAACTCCAAGGATTCTCAGTTGTGAACAGTTCTTTCCAAAATGCCATCAATCTCATGCACACAGGAATCCATTCGCTCCTGGAATGATCAGTAATTTATTACAGCCATCTAGGAATGGCTCTCCTCCTCCAACCATTTTTTTCCATGCTCCCCCCAAGATCACATGAATTCAACAAGAGTGAGGAGGGTGTAACAATGAAGCTCATGTAACCCCTTTTCTCCATAAAATCAATTATGGGTAAATAAAATATAATAAGAAAA
>JASDQU010684795.1:3892-17148 GCA_032191745.1 Picea mariana | reverse complement strand
TCTAAAACACACAACAATTGGCTAACTAGCTCTTAGGTTTCCCAACCACACAACAAAATTGAATTTCCATCTCTCTTTCCCCCTCAGCCTACACAACCCAAATAAATGAACACTTTTCTCTGCCACGCAGTCCCTTAGGCTGTAGGTCACTAGTACTACTGGTAAGTAAATCTCCCTACTGTAAACTCCAAGGATTCTCAGTTGTGGATAGTTCTTTCCGAACTGCCATCAATCTCATGCACACATGCATCCATTCCCTCCTAGAATGATCAACAATTTCTTATAGCCATCTAGCAATGGCTCTCCTCCTCCAACCATTCATTTCCATGCTCCCTTCAAGAGCACACAAATTCAACAAGAGTGAGGAGGGTGTAACAATGAATGAATAAGAACAAGTGAACCCAGAACAACGAGTGGGTGAGTGAAGAAGAAGAAGAAGAAGAACCCCCAAAACATCCCCGAAGTAATGTTTATATAATTACCAGAACCAAGAACCACATGGCCTCCCCAAAAAGCTCATGTAACCCCTTTTCTTCATAAAATCAATTATGGGTAAATAAAATATAATAAAATAAAACCCCTTAAGCCCCCTCTCTTGTAGAATCATAGACCCCTATCTCTTTTGTCCTTGTCCGTCTTGAAGCCAACGATGTATTCTTTTATTAATGTATATAGATGTATTACATTTCCTAGGCACTTTGGTGCCTTTTCAACTTTACTGGCTCACTAGCCTAAGTCACAATTACATAATACATTATAGTTCATAAGGGCTAAAACTGGGATGTTACACTTAGTAATGGAGATGTTGATATTGTTCCACTTTGAAAGTTGGCCATCATCTTCCACCCCTTTATCCTTAATCTTATTTTCTTGTACAATGACAAAGAGATAATAAAAACAAGTTACACAATAACTCTTTATACTTATGAGAACCTCCTCCAAATAACACAAGTATATTCATATATCCAAATCATAAATCCTTCGCCTTTATAATAATGATATTTACTATTATATATACATATTTTCACTCATTGTAAATAAGTTCTCTATTAAATTAACCAAACCATTACATATACGTTTAACTCCATTATATATACATTCAACCATATATATACCTCAAACGAATTATAACATATCAATGTGAAATCGTTTCATTTAATAATGGAATCACTCTTATTTTTAAAAAATTAATATAAATATGTCTTTGTTTAAAGAAGGGAGTCACTATGACTTAATATAATTTATTTTTGTATGGCTCTATATTGACAAGAAAATCATCACGTATCTAGAAAATTTGGCATAAATGTGACTTTATTTTGTAAAGACGATCATTATGTCTTTATTAGTGGGAATCATTCCGTTGTATGAGAGTTTGTCTAAACGTCACTCCATTGTGAAGGGGATTACTCTGTTTTTAGGAAATGACTATGTGTGACTTTGTTCACAAGGTAGGAATAGTAAATGGAATGAGATAGAAAGAATGAAGGAATTTGTGTTAATGAACATTTTGTTCACAACAAGTGTTTAAAGAAATTGGAATTATTTAGTTAGTAAATAAGATTAGTATAATTTCATCTACATCAATGTTACTTGTAGAAAATGAAGTTTCTAGTCTTTTTGAAGACTACATACACATTTTTTAAAAACAAAATGAATAATTTGTGAGAAAGTAAAAGAAGGAAGAGAAAAACAAAAGACGAATATGGAAGAAAACTTGTTTCTTGCAATTTTTGAATTATTTGCGGCTCCAGTGTGTTAGTATAAAATGTCAAATCTTAACTAATTATTGGGGAATCTAGAAATTTGTCACCTTGCAAATATCAATAATATTAAAAACATTATTACATCTATAAATTTAAGGAGAAATTATGATACAACAAAGAATTAAAGGATACAAGAAAACTAAGACATTATAATGATGTGATTAAGCCCAATACAAAAAATCAAGTAATGACTCATTTTGTTGATTCTCAACCTAAGGGGGATCCCTAGGTTCATGTTTTAGATATATTATGGTCATGTTGTTGTGATGAGTCTTTACAGTATGAGTCTGATAGTTTTTTCTAGGTTTATCTATAGTTTTGAGTTTATTGTTTTAAACTTGTCAGATGATAAATCTATGCATAAGCATGCTATTTTTTGTCCTTTTAATAGCTGGAATGGTTTCCCTCAAGGAAATCCAACATACTGTAGTGATTTTGATGGACATATGACTTATCCTCTAGCCAGATTATTATGGATGTATATTTTATCAATAGAAAAACATTTGCTTACTTAAAAAAAAATAGTCAATGAAAATATAAATAATATATAAATGTTTCTCCTTCATATTCTATACACACTACAATTGAAAAAATATGGTTGATATTCTATGCATATGCATTGATGATATAAATTGCATATGTGAATCAATATGGTATATATATCTTACTTCCACATTTAGAATCATCATTTAAATTTTGGTGAAGGGGTTAGTTAGAGATTCAATGGAAAATTTTTATGAGTTGGTTCCTTCTTGGCCATGGTCGATGATGGAAGAATTATTTGAGAGGTGAGGCCTTTATGGGTAAAGGAATGATCAAATGGATTAGTTATGTGCATGATGAAATTTATAATATTAGAATTGGAGGGTTTCAGGTACCTGGGATTTTATCTCAAACCTACAAATTATATAGTTGAATATTAGCATTGGCTTATCCACAAGTACAAGAGGTGGATCGGGATCTGGTGCCACTGTTGGCTTTCCTTGGGAGGACGGTATATTTTGGTCAAGTCTATGTTAGAAAATCTGCCAGTCTACTGGTTAATGATAGCTATTATACCGACCTGAGTACTTAGTAGGATTAGACATTTGATGTTCAACTTCTTGTGGTCATAGAGTGGGGAAAAGGACTAGATCCATATCTATAACTGGGAGACTATATCCAAACCAAAACCACAAGGAGGTTGGGGGATTAAGAATCTACTCGTGTTCAACAAAGCTCTAGATGCAAATACATTGTGGTGTTGCTTGATGAAATATGGTCTTTGTCATAGAGTGTTACTGGATAAGTATCTCCCATCACTCTCTGTTGTGGCCTAGTTGAGATCCACTTCGAAGTTGTCATGCAATATTTCTATCTTTTGGCATAGCATGGTTAAGTCAATGGAGGTTATCACCCACTGGTTGGATTGGAACCTGAGGTTGGGGCACTCAATTCATATTGGTGAGGATATGATCCTAGGCCTTAATATTGGCTCATGGTTATCTCCTTCCCTGATTATAGCTCTCAAGTGGAAAGGTATACATTTCTTATATCAGGCTAGGGGTTTAGACAATACTGGGGTTGTTATGGCTCAGTGGAAAACAAGTGAAGTGTTGTGGATTTTAGGCATAGAGGCTGCATAATGGTCATTTATGCAGAGCTTTAATAAATTCATGCATTGAACTGACTGACAGACCAGATACACTCATTTGGACTGGGGGTGACTGATCGAGTTTCATTTCTGCAAAACATGCATATGTGGCTATATCTAGTAATTTATGGTTATATATTAGAAGTTGATGGCATCGAAGACTTTGGTCTTGAGATCTTGGGATAAAGTTAAAAAAATTTACGTGGCTCTTGATGGAAGATAGGATCCTAATCTGGGATAATCTTTAGCGAAGGGGATGATTTGGGCCAAGCATCTGTGGCATATGCTCACAGGAGGCAAATATGACATTACACCTTATGACCCACTATAGCTTTACTCAACAATTTTGGTTATAGGTATCTTATTCTCTTAACTTAAACTTTAATTGGAGGGAAGCCACTCTTCAGGCTTGTTTTCTTGATTGGTCAAACTCTTGTACATCTTTTCCTCATTTTCTAGCTATATTTTGCTGGAATATTTAGCTGGAGCGCAACAAGGTACTCTTTAATTCTTTTCGGCCCTCCACTAATCTCATTTTTCAAAGGATACTTGGCATCGTAGACTTTCCTCGAGCTAGAATCCATCCAACACGATTATCTCTCCTTCCTCCAGTGCTTGATGGGAGAACAAAAACTAGGTGGTTTGATGGAGCTGTTTGGGATCGTGAGATGAAAAGTGTTTCTAGAGGTGTTATTAGGATAGATGAACATACATAATTCAGATGGACTCTAAACTGTGGATCTGGTACAAACAATAGATCTGAGCTTTTGGGGTTTGGGCGCTTCTTACAGTAGCAACCCGACTTCATATTCAGGATCTTCAAGTTTTAGGAGACTCGAGAATCATCATTGACAGGTTAAATTAGAGAGGGAAAAGACAGATTCTCAATTTACATTGTTTGAAAGAGAGGGTTAAAGAACTAGTGAAAGGTTTCAAGTCTCTTTGTTTCACCCATATCTTCAGAGATTTCAATCAATAGACGGATACTCTTTCAAAAATTTCTCTAGACTTACAAGAGGGTAATATTTTTTACTTCCAAGTGGTCGATGGACACCTAGGTCCCATATTTTCACTCAAGCTCCGATAATTTTTTTTTTTTGACAGTCAAATGTCAACTATTAGCCTTCTTTTGATCTATGGTGTCTAGTTTTGAGATTCTGTAGGCAGTCTGGTTTCTTTCCTTGTTTTGAAGAAGATGGGGTTATTTTTCCCTTTTTGATGTTCAGTTACACTTCACCTTATGGATTTGGTATGCATTGTATTTTCCCCTATTGGGAGGTGGAGAGGAACGGATTTAAATTTGAACCGAGCTCTCGATTGTAAATTTTATATATTAATATAAGTGCAATTTTCTGTGAAAAAAAAGACATTTATAATCTTAGAGAAATATGGGACTTTTTAGTATCATGGGGATACATTTGAGAAATCTGTGGATTGAAAAAGGTGAGGATTTTAATCCAATAGAGTGTCGGCTTGCTGGAATTAAAAAATATTATATCGAAAATACGACTGAAAAGAATTTTGAGTGTTATTTTGTTTAAATGGTGAGTTCAATTATAGACAAAATCATAAATAAGTTTTTTCACAAATATGTTTTGTTAATAAAATGAAATGAAATGAAGAGAATCGACACATATGTTCCTTTTTTTATAAGAAAAAGAAATGAACATATTCATGAATATGTTGAATGTGAGTTGAAAATGATTTAGAGAGCTTACTCCAAATAATTTAGGTATATTTATCTATTCAAATTATATGTTCATTTCCTTTATAATGATTATATTGACTTTTATATATACATTATTTTCACCCATTTTACATGTGGGTTCTATATTAGATTGATCCCTATTACATATATATTCAATCCCATATATATTCTCATAGGTTATAAGTATAGAGTTCTCCCTTTCTAAAACCTTTGTCCTCAAAATTTTATAGTTAAGAGTTTTGTATGTAATGAAACCAAGTAATATAAACTGATGAGTTGTGTTCTTCCTTAATAGCTTGTTGTAGTCAATTGGGTTTAGCTTGGATGGTTGTGAGGATTGATTGGTATCCTCCCCACCCAGATTCAATTCCCATAAATGACATGTTAAGCTCATAATGAGTATGATGTAATGGCTTCGATCCTATATGTATTGGAAAGTTTCCTTTGATTCAATTGCATAGCAAGGCAACTTCTTTTCTGGGGGGGAAGCTTGTTGTCGCATAGTTGTATTTTCTTTCACTCCACACATTGCTATTACAACTTCTCCAATTTTTTGTAGTTGTTGGACTTTGATAATATCTTGTCAAATAATGATTATTTTATCCCACATTCCATGAATGTTGTTAATTCTTCCATCTTATTTCTTGGTAATGAGGATGTTGGTATGTATTTTATATTTCATATATGGTTTCTTAGTGTAACATACCTAGCCCCTCAGGCTGGCCATGCGAATCTGTAATGTACCCAACCACCCATAAGATGGCCACACTACTCCAAAAACCTGCTTCTGAATTGATTTTGAATTCTAACAACATTTAATCCTAAAATAATGCATGAAAGACTCACATGCATTAATCAAGATCCATGCTACAACATAAAATAAATAAATAAAAATCCATGCACAACAAAGAACCAACAAACATGCACATTATAAATACATATCTCATATATAATTAGATACACAACAGAATATACATTATACAGAAAACACAAAGAACACTTATCTTTTCAAGAAAACATTTACCAACTGGCTACATAACAAGGAAGTTCCTCCCAACCAGAGACACTGCTATTATTTTGCTCTCAACAACAGGTCACCCTTGAGCCAAGGATATGAATCCACAAGGACGGGTCCTATGCCAAATCTAAAACACACAATAGTTGGCTAACTAGCTCTCAGGTTTCCCAACCACACAACAAATCCAAATTTCCATCTCTCTTTCCCCCTCATCCTACACAACCCAAAGAAATGAACACCTTTATCTTCCATGCAGACCCTCGGGCTATTCCATTTCTCTCCAGGGTTGTAGTGCTACTGGTCAGGAAATATCCCTACTGGAAACTCCAAGGATTCTCAATTGTGAATAGTTATTTCCAAAATGCCATCAATCTCATGCACACAAGAATCCATTCGCTCCTGGAATGATCAGTAATTTATTACAGCCAACTAGGAATGGCTCTCCTCCTCCAACCATTTGTTTCCATGCTCCCCCCAAGATCACATGAATTCAACAAGAGTGATGAGGGTGTAACAATGAATGAATAAGAACAAGTGAACCCAGAACAATGAGTGGGTGAGTGAAGAAGAAGAAGAAGAAGAAGAACCCCCAAAACAACCCCCAATGGATTTTTATATAATTACAAGAACCAATAACCACATGGCCTCCCCAAGAAGCTCATGTAACCCCTTTTCTCCATAAAATCAATTATGGGTAAATAAAATATAATAAAAAAAGACTTATCCCCTTAAGCCCACTCTCTTGTGTCCTTATCCGTCTTGCAACCAACAATGTATTCTTTTATTAATGTATATATATGTATTACATTTCCTAGGCACTATGTCCCCTTTTCAAATTTATTGGCTCACCATCCTAAGTCACAATTACATAATACATTATAGTTCATAAGTGTTAAAATTGGGGTGTTACATCCCCCTCCCTTTATTTTGGCACTATCCTCAGTTCACAACACCATTCCAATGTTATTAACATTACAAGTCTAGGATATTTGGCCTTAATACACACATGCAATCCATCCAACTCTTATATACATATGCACTTTGGCCTAAAAGTAAACATGTATATATAGGCATTATGACCCAAAACATGTATAATGATCTTCAAAATTTATATTTCTGGCAGCAATTCCAACCAAGAAGCTCTCCTTCCCTCTCATCCTACACAACCCAAAGAAATGAACCCCTTTCTATGTCATGCAATCCCTCAATTTGTTCCATTTCTCTCCAAGGCTCCAGTGCACTCGGCCAGGAAGTTTCAGATTTGCGGCCTCAAGAACTCTTGCTGCAACAAGTTCACTAGACTTTCTTCATTCCAAGCCTTCATCTTAAGCTCGATTTCCTTCTGGTGTTATTTTTTCGTGAGCTTCCAACTTCAATAGCCAACATCTCATCTGTATTATAAAAAATACAGTCATCATGAGATATTGTTATAATAATTTCAGTCATAATGTCAAATATGTTTGATACAGGAAAACAAAGTTTCCAAGCATGAGCTTCCAACTCTTAATTTGTTTGTCTCTTGCAGCTACATGAATCAATCTGTATTATGGCTTACAAAAATTCCATACCCAATACCATTATTCTTGTAATTTTCTCAACCTTCAATCAACCAAACCAATTGTTAGCATAATCATGTAACAATTTGTAACTATTAATTTCTCAAATTTGTTTTATATAGGAAAATAAAATTCCCAGGCATGAATTTTTTGCTCATAATGTTTGTCTCTGTAGCTGTAGATATCAGTCTTTATTATGGGCTTGCATCCCTGCCATATCCAATACAATTCTAACTACAATTTCCTCAACCTACACTCAACCAAACAAGTTGTCAGTATCATGCATATGTATATTTTCATGGAAACAATTACAAAATTTCACAAAGTGATCTCAGAATTGTTTACAACAACAATTCAATCATTCCCATTAATCCAACTATTATTGGAATGAACCCATCATTATTTACACATGTATTATCAGCCAATATTTTCTTTCTTCTATCCATCAATACTTCTATCACTATGTTCCCTTAACACAACTTTTCCATATTATATAACTACTCTCACCTTTAGCTTCCTTGCCGCTTTATCTAACAACTCCTGAAGTGTTTTCAACTTCATGAGTTAGCAATACTCACATCATTTCAGTTGTTATCATAATCATTTCTATTTTATATAATATATATATGATCCGGAATCGGATCCAGAAGCCTGACAGGGCTTAAAAATGCTCAAAAATGAAAGTGCTTGGAATGCGACAAAACCAATGCCATTGCGTCCATCTCGTCTTCCTGATTCGGACAGTATATTTACTTTGTCAAACGGGCTCTGTATGCAGAAGTTATCACGTTCTGGTCGAAAGCCCAAATAGGTAAAAGGTCAAAGGTCAATTGGTCAAAAAGTCAATGTTGATGACAGCATGACATCAGCATGCTGACTGTACAGGAGATGACGTGGCACTCTCTGGCTGATGGTGATTGGGCAGGTTCGCTGACAGGGCAGACATGTGGCAGGAAAATGGACCAATCAATGGTTGACAAGTGGCATTTGTCCATCGAATGGGAAGGTGCCACGTGGCCCAGTCATGGGCAGCCACGTGGCACCCAGTCATCAGTCCAAGTGGCAGGTTTCAAAAGTTTATTTGGAGTCCATGGGGGTCGATCCCATGACCTCTTGGACCAGTCCAAATTCTTAACAAATGAACAAATGCCAATACACCATGCGTATTCCTTGTTATATGCATCCACATTATTTTATTTTAAATTGCAAAGTATTGTATGGAGGGCGGAAAGGGGTTGGGGCTTAGCCCCAGCCCATGGTTCAACCGATAGTACCATATGACCATGAGTGCGGGCGGCCAAATGTGTGGAAGTTTGGATAAGGGGCTAGCCCTTGGTCCCACGCCACCATATAACCGCCACCCAAATGAACCGGGGTCTATCCCTACAAATGTGCGCAGGGGTTGTAACTGTTAAGCCGTGGTCCTATGGTTGCGCCATAGAACTAGGAGTTGGAGCGCGAGGAGGGGGCCAGCGCTTAGCCTTTAGGCTAGCACTCGGCCACATGGCCTCATACGACCGAGAATAAGGGGGCGCGTGCTGGGTATAAGGTGCTAATGCCTAATTTTTTGTGCCAAGTGGGTTTTTGCTATAGTTTGGTGGATTTTTCAATGATTTTATGCCTTTTTAATTGATTTTCTCCATTTTTGGGAGATATTGGGCATTTTTGGAGCCCAAATTTTGGGAGGAAGTTGGAGAT
Source organism: Picea mariana (assembly GCA_032191745.1). Lineage (NCBI taxonomy): Eukaryota > Viridiplantae > Streptophyta > Pinopsida > Pinales > Pinaceae > Picea > Picea mariana. The sequence continues at coordinate 7,772 of JASDQU010684795.1, read as the reverse complement.
GAGAAACCAACTTCAAATCTATATAAACGAAGCCTATTTGAGGCCATGAAGCAACAGACAGAGCAGAGTTATGCTGAAGAGAAGCCAAGCCAAAACCATTTTTATGCAGGGAAGCTTTTGAGGAGTAGACGCTGTCGGACCATTTCTGGGAGCTTCGGACATCCGTTTTGCGTGTCGTTTTCTTTGCAGGGTTCTTGAGATCTGGAAGAACATGAACATATCATTCTTGTAGCCATTTGGCATTGCAGCGATGTACTTTTAATCTTTTGAACAGAAATAAAGAAGCCTCCCCCACAGAGACAAAGGCCCGGAGACGTAGGCAAAGTTGTGTCGAACTCCATTATCAATCTACGTGTTATGGTTTGCTGTCTATTATTTCATTTCAGATCTTCATATATGTATATGGCTGTCATAATTCCTCTTCTTTCCTCATTCTTTCACTAATTTTCTCAAATGGTTAATTAACGCATGCAAAATTAAAACTCAACCATAAGTCATTAAAAGATCCTACGGATCAATATATGCATTCATCAAAATGCATTCAATAATTCCTGTAATACCACTTGTAACATTTTTAATAGTTCCAAAAAGTGAGCTCAGAATTGTAACAAATAACAATCCAATCACCTTCAACTAGTATTCATATTAAATATAATGCATCTATCCATCATTATGCATTTCCAACACCACATGATTTTCATAATGCAACAATTAATTAGTAAATAAAATAACAATCGACGTGCCAATACCCATGGCCACAACTACACAATGCATCCATGCATTGACTACATAATACCACATAACTATGTCATGCATTCATCAAGGTGATTTGGAAGGTTTTGCTAACGCCTCAACACATCATCCACAAACTTCCTACTGCTTTCCTGACTATTTGGATACCTTCCTTTTCAACCCAAACACAACACTAATAATATAATTCTTAAGTTCTCTTCAGTGTCGGAAAAGAGGTTGCAATACAAACATTAGATATACAATAGATACCATTGAGCACTCACATAGCGCTATAGACCTTCCATATCCAACCATATTATGGTCTCACACATGACTAGCTCTATGGATTTTCATTGTTATAGAAGGAGTATGTCTCCTTAATTAACTCGGTTATGATCCCATAACCAATCATAACACAATATACAACTGACAATCTATCTAAATGCATTCTAGCATCAATAATAGCTACATACTCTGGTTCTTTGGCCATTACATATCGAATTGAATCTTGAAAAATTAACTAAGGGAATTTCTTACCTCAATTTCCTTCAACATAGAAGCAACAAATGCATACCTGAATGGTGGTTATCAACCTACTTGATTCTACCCGGTCAAATGGTATTTGTATAAGCTATAAGACTTCCTCCTTCATCATTTTGATCACCATTCCTACCACCCTCATGGGTCTTCACATAGATGGAAATCATAAGCAACAATAACATCCACATCTTTAACCATGCTATATCATTTTTCCTGCATACATAATTGATGCGGGAGCATCCTTTCCACCTAAGCAGGCGTCATCCTTCCAGCACATCAATGCGCATTTAAGGAGGGGAGAGGCACCAACCCTCTCATTTTTCCCTCAATTTTAAAATTTAAATGTAATTAAAAGCAATTAAATGTTGTAAGTCTTGGTAGAGCCGAGTTATTTCCTTTTTACATGCAATAGATGAAGTTGCCTTTATTAGGCTTGAGTTGTATAGATCTTGAGCTCCACCTCAGATCTGAGAAAGTAAATGATCATTCAATGTAATCTTCCTCAGTAGTTAGGCATTGTAAATGGTGATTAGACACCACTAGTGTAGCTTGGAGGGAAATCTTGTTGTGCCCCTCTTGTATAAATCATTGTAATGTATGCCCAGTCGAGGCCGTTGAAAGTGGATTGTTGAATCATTGTAATCCAAGGAGAAGAGAGCTGAGACTCAGTTGCAATATGATCTTTTGTGCACATATTGTAATTGACATTCACATTAATACAAAAGAGCAGATTTCATTGTTTATGAGTTTCTGTGCAGTGAACGTGTATTTTATGAATGCATTTGAATATTGTCACCTATGTGTTTTATGTGTATGTTGTAGATGTATGATAGGTTTCCATCTGCAGGGTAAAGGTAGACTTTCTCTATTTGTTTGAGAGTTTGTTAATTTGTTTTGGGTTCTTTAGGCTGTGCAAGGAGTGCAAAACAGGGTATTGGAAACACTGTGGCCAGTGCAAGGAGTGTGTATCTGAACTCTGCTTCAAGTTTAGAGGAGAAAGTGCTAGGAGGGCACACCATAATAGTTTATAGACTCAAAGAGGAGCCTCAAGGTTTCTGAACACCTTGGAGGAGAGATTGTGTAGAAGAGGCACAAAAAACAGAATTTTTGAAGATTTAATAGAGCTCTTCCAGGAGGGCATTGAGCAGGTGAAAGTGCACACAAGTGGACTCTATTTTGATTTCAGAGAGGAGAGTCTTAGAGGAAGACAACCTAGGGTTACAGAAAACTCTGGTAAACAGACAGGAGAGGTACTTCAGATTTGTTGAACACTTTGAAGGAGAGCTCTGCAAGTGTGCATTGAGCGGATGTAGGAGATGCATTAGTGAACCTGAAGGACTTGAGGAAGCAAGAGGAAGCCCTATGCAAGGAATGCACCAGGAAAACACTTAGACCAAGTGTTGAAATTTTGAAGCCGTCTGAAGGCTTAGTTGAGCGCAAGGAGTGCGTGAGAGAACTCTGATTAGAGTTCTGGGAGAAAATTTGCCAAGAAGGCACATCGTAAGGTTAAGACTCAAAGGAGAGTCGAGTGCAAGTCTGCACAGAGAGTGCATAGAGTGAATGAGAGAATTCTCAGAATTTAGGACTCAAAGAGTGAGGTTGTGCAAGGAATGCGTAAGTCCAACACCCTATTGAGCGCTGGTAGAGGCTCAGGAGGAAAAGAAAAGTTGAGACTCAAGTATCCGAGCTTGCAAGAGGATAAAAGGCCACAACCTTTGAATATTTGCAATTTTCCCAAATTTAGGAGAATGCAGAAGCTCAGTGGATAAGTTGCAGTCACTGATAGATCAACTACAAGGGAGAGATATGGACCATGAAATTCTACATCTAGACACCCAAAGGAGCATGCCCAGGTGAAATATAGATCCTTTATGTCGGACCTGAGCGTGAAGGACCAACAGTTGTTGGATCCAGGTAAGTGCACGAGCCTTAATCCTTTTTTAAGTGCACAAGGAGAGTGGGATAGCTGGAGTTATGAAGTCCTAAGGTAGATTGGGACCGTCCCTCATTCAAAGAGACACATGGTGGAAGATGGTAAACTTTGGAGGGGAGCGACTTCGGAGGATTTGAAGTGTTGTGCTTCGAAAATCCCCGAAGCCCGAAATAGCAGAGAAGATCCCATTCGTCCATTAGTCGGGGACATGTGGCGGAGGATCCCTCAATCTGGAGGTTTTACACATTCGGAGAGTAGCAGAGAAGAGAGGAGCCAAAAACTTCAGAAAGAGTCAAAAGCCGAAGAGATCTTGGCCATCCAAGCCAAAGGGACAAGTGTCACCATACCTACACTCTGGAGAATAAAGAACTTCATAGGAATTGGAAAGTGGAGGTGCCAGGAATCGCAAGGGCCAGAGTCCCGAAGTAATCCTAGCCATTGGTTGTGAGGAGGATACGTGGCAGTAGATAAGCAATCTTGGGAGGAAAAGCTTCGGATAAATTGCGTAGTGCAGATGGCGGTCTCTGTTGAAGTCATGAAGAGAGAGGAGATCTGGAACATTGGATCCAAAGAGGACATGTGGTGGAGATCCACAAGCTTCAGAGAAAGATTTTGTTGGAGGAAAGGCTAAGGAGGAGTATCCAATAATTCCCGAAGGTTGATCTACCAAAGGAG